>CABHPQ010142637.1:12970-33755 GCA_902168405.1 Peromyscus aztecus
CACACACACACACACACACACACACACACACACACACACACACACACCCCTCTTCATAAGAAACTTTTAGAATTAGGAATAAGGGAATCATTTTTGATGTTGTGTGCAAAGATTTACAGTATTTCCACAGTTTGCTATAATTTTGTGCATACCTATTTTTTTAAATTTATTCAGTATGTATTCTGGATATTTCCTTAGCATTTAACTCAACTTCATACTAAACAAGCTTTCTGGATAACTTAAAGGGTTCTGCCACTTTCTTAATCACTGGTGTATGTAATTATCAGATTGTCTTAAAGTTCACCTCTTATTTGACATTGTTCTTCTTTCCCCAGTTTTTGGCTGCATAAATATTGCTGGGGTAGACTTCCCTGGCGCTGCTTCTGCAGGGTTCCAAGAAGTACAGGTTGGCCTTGAACTTGACAGGTAGCCGAAGAGGACCTTGGACTTCTGATCCTCCTGCCTCCACCTCTCTGGGGGCTGAGATCACAAGCATGATCCACCAGACCTGGTTTTACGGTGCTGGGAATTGAACCTGGGGCTCCATGCATGCCAGGAAGGCACTCTACACTGAGCCACATTGCCAGCCCACCTTGTCCCTTCTTTTTGGAGACATAATGCTAAATTGCAGAATTGCACAGCGGAACATTAAGAAGTTTTCTCCTACACGAGAGGAAGCTATGCCAGTGTGTCCTGGCTTGTTGCATTTCTTTCATAAATGTTCCCAGGAAGTCCCCGATGCCCCAGCCAGAGCTTCCTCTCTCTTCTCCCAGCTAGTTGTTGATGCAGCAGGGCTCTTTGCTGGCTCCTTCAGTCTGAGCACTTGGAGTACTGCAGTGGTGTGGTGCACTGCCAGCCAGTGGCTGAGGCTCCCTCAGACACGGTCCTTGTTAGGAATGCAAATCTGTCCACTCCCCCACTGTGCCCCTAACTTTGACTGGCCTCTGTCTTCTATTACCTGCACCAGCTGAAAGATAGCGCTGTGGCTTAGTAATGTGAGAAGGACCGGCTCTGTCTGAAGCAGGACTGTCTCTCCCCTGTTTCTATTTTGTCTGATAGAAGTAAGACCGCTTTCTTCTCCCAGGGCCAACTCTACTAAAGGCCATTATGCACCAAGAGAGAGGGAGACATTTATCTACTGGTAAGTATGAGAGCTACATTCTGTACCTCCAGTATGGGTGGAAATTAAGCTGTTTACTCAGCGGCCGCCCCAAGGGACTGAAATGAAGTCTAATTTGCTAGCATTTCTGGAACACATTGTCTGAACCCCTCCCCCTGCACACACACCCCCACGCCCAGTTCTCATTTTCTACACCTGTGAAACCGACCAGGAACCTGTAAAATTAACTCGGTTGAATTCTACCCCGATAGGCTCTGATAACCAAATGTAAACCGAGTGAGCAGGAGGGGACCACAGCAAGCTGGTTCCTGCTTTGGATATGAGTTTGAAAGGGACTGAGATTGCAGCAGGCTAGCCTGTTAAACAACTTTGCCATCACCAGGGATTTCTGGGACAGCACTAAAGATCAGAGGGGTTATTGTAGGTGCTTAAACATGGTTTCCCTTGGATACTCTATGACACAGGACCCACACAAGCTAAAGGCCTCACATAGTATGCTCAGATTCTCCCCATCCTGTGACAAACCCTCTTCTTTATCACCTGGTAGGCTCTTCTTCACAATATGTTCCTGTTTTTCCCCTCTACCAGTGTATGGCCATCGCTACTTCAAATGTCACTCCGAATTAAACTTTTATATCACCTAGTCCGTCAAGATGAATTCCACCCGGGGCTATTTATTTCACATCTTTCCGGTATTTCAAAGTCGGAGTGCTCCCTGAGGGTGGAGGCACACAACTGCAATCCTAGCTCTCACAGTCGGGAGAGATGGCTAAAGCAGGAGGACTTGGAGTTTGAAGTCATCCTGGGCTACACTGCAAGGCCCATTCTCCAGCAAACAAACCCCAGAGTGCTCAGAGCCCGGCTCCTGCTTTGCAGCCTGTCACAGGGATTTGCTTGTGTATCAGGTCTCCACCCTGTCATGAGCCTTGACGCAGACCATGAACTTTCTTCCCCATCTCTTCCCATGAGGTGGGGGGAGTTTTGTGCTGCTCTTATTCTCCCTGATAATTAATACAGGTGTAGACATGTATATATTCCTATAAAAGGAACATTAAATGTGAAAAGCAAAGAAAAAAATATGATCATTTTCTTCCCCACCCAACTTTAACCATTATTGTAATTTCTTGAATGTCTTTAAATTTTACCTTTAAAGGTGACAGGTTTGTTTACGTGAACACTGGTGGACACAAGTCAACCATTTTAGATTTCTGGATGTGGAGATAAACTTACAGGGTAGAGACAAAATCCACAAACTACTTCCTGTGACAGCATAGGAACTCCTGACTTGAGGAAACTCACTCTGGATTAGAATAGCCGTCATGAAAGGGGACCCCTCTGCAAGAGGGAACCTGGCTCAGCCACTCACTAGTGGCAGCTTCACTCCTGTGACTTTGGGCATGTTTAGATGGCTTAAAGCAGTGTTACGACACATACAAGTTATATATCATCTCCCTTTGGGGGTATGGGTTTTGCACTATCCTTGAACCTAGGATCCTCCTCTTCTGTCCGCATGCTGGTATTACAGGTGTGTACCACCACACCAGGCTATGTATTCCTTGTTTTGCCTAAAACCCACGAGATCATCTGTCCTTATATCCCTTAGTAACATAGTTGTATATAATTCTATTTAATCTGTGATTCAGAGTCAAGTAAATGGTTTCTTCAAACAATATTTTTGGTGAAATATGGTGTTTTAATGACTTTTCAAAAAGATCAACACCCCCCAGTTGAATTGTAGATGATGAATTATAATCTGCCAGATTCTGGACATTTTGCATAAAGTGAATACCAGCTCACAAGGCTCAGACACAGCCCAAGCCAATGAATCTTGCTACTGTCTCGGCAAGCACAACCCACGGCCAACCCTCACAGGCTCCATGCAGGGAGGGGAGCCCCCAGGTGAGTATGCAGCCCAGCAGCCCAGTATCAGTGTCAACTAGAGCTCACCTGGCCTGAAGCAAGTGCCTTGAGACTCCCCAGTCCAAGAAGGCGGACTAAACCTACCATTCCTTTAGCTATGGAACCAGCCATGTGTCGCGGCTTCTGGTCCCCTCCCGGCAGACTCTCTTCTCATGAAGGCCCTTCCTCCTATCCACATGACATCACACGTGTGAGGAGCTGTCACCCCACACCTCTCCTGGGCAACTGTGTCTCCCTGTACCCTCCTATTATGGGCATCTTTCTCTGTCTAGTTTCTCAAAACAACCAACCAACCAACCAATCAACCAACCCGCCCCAGGAATTTAGTTCGTGCCTCTCCTGAGCTCAGGTCAGTACTTCTCCCCTTTTGGCAAAGCTGCTTTCCCACAGTTGGGAGTATCCACTTTCTTAGAGGGTCTTTTGACTTCCCACTTCACGCTCATGCACTCTCCAGGCCCCAGGCACTCGCCTGGTCATCTTCCGCCTGTTTTCTTCCCCTCCTGTCTCTTTTTGCTGACATCCTTTTCCAGGGACCACGGGCCTGGAAAAACCACATTTCTTAGCCATCTCCCGACGGTTCTGCTCCTTCTTCCTCACATAAGATTATGATTCTGAGGTCGGCCAGATCTGGGTAATCATGCATGAAACAGGACTATGTTAGTATAGCCTGAGTATCCCTTATGCTTGGGATCCAAAGCGTTTTGGATCTGGAAATGTTTTCACACATATAATAAGAGATCTTAATTTGGGGCCTTAAGTCTTTAGATGAAATTCATCATTGTTTTATACATACACCCCATACATGTAGCCTAAAGATAATTTATATAACATTTTAAACAGTTTTATGCATGGAGCAACATTTTGTGGTGTGAGATTTTTCCGCTTGTGGAGTCATGTCAGGTCTCAGAAGAGTTTGGTCTTTGAAGCATTTCTGGTTTTAGGCGTTCAGACGGGGATGTGCAACCTGTTCCACCTTGCCGCACAGAGTTGTAAAAAGGAAATGATCTAATCCATACACTGCACTTGACACTGAGAAAGCTAACAGACGTTAGCAGTCAGTGCCACTGTTCCCGGACTTGCTAATTGTATCTGTAAGAGCCCCCCCCCCCCCCATTTTTCTCCGAAGCACAGCTTGCCAGTTTCGAAGTTTCTCCACTTCAGACTTCTGACCTCTACTCATCCCAGGCCCCTTAATTTCTGGCTGAATGTTCTTCGGAGACTTGTAAAATAAATCTATATTGAGAATGGGGTGAATCAAAATTCTGCCTTCTCAAAAGAGCGAAATGTCAACGATCCTGGGTGATTTCTGGGTTCTGTTTCCTCACCTATAAAGGAAAAGCTGGACCCAGACAGCATTTCGGTAAGCTCGTTCCAAAACCTTCCTTTTCAAAGATGCTAACACTCTATAACAAAGCCCCTCTGGCCAGAACAGAGCCACACTCTGTGAACAAACATACAACCCGGCACCTGTTCCCCACACACCACCTCGGTCGGCTGAGTCAGTATTCCAACCCTGTCTACACTGCCTGGCACCTCGGCAGAGTCTGCCAGGGCTGATCAGTCTCTCTCCTAAGAAGGGGCTAATTTTTCCATTCATTGTACAAAATAAAGGGTTTCATGCATGACTATCAAATACTTTGATCATACTTATCCCCTCTATTACCCTCTCTGGTCTCCTCTACTATTCCTGCTGGCCCCCTTCTGCTCCCCAAATAATCCCCCAAGTAGAGGCTTTGATTGGCACAAACCTCAGCTGTGTAAGGAAGGAGACCAAACTGCAAGCTTTACTGAAAAAAACTGGGGCAAGGTTCTCTTTAGTGAGCCTCCAGGTACTGTGCAGGCTACCGCTGGGTACCAGGGGCCTGGAAATAGGCGCCTGCCTGCTGCAGGGTCCCCTGATTAAGCTGGCTGCCAGGCACAGGGCATTTCAGGCAGGAGTGGTGAATTTGAAAACCACACAATTACTAGTAGTTTGGAAAGTCCTTTTGAAACACCATGCCAATCATTGAATTCATTTTTCAAGCCCCCTTTTAAATGCAAAATATGCTAATATGTTGTTGGAGTGTCCAGCAGGGAACCTGCTAGGAACTGGGGCCTCTCTCCACTGGAGGTTAAATGCGAGGCTGGTGGGAATTGGGTACCGCGAGAATAATGGTCCATTTTCCCTCCAGGGAAGAAAAATAGGGCCGGTGCCACCAGCCTCAAGTGCTTCTTTGTCCTTCCCTCAGCTGCAGAAGGTGCGACTGCCCTTAGAAAGTTGTCGACTCAGAAATAATGGACCTCTCTCCTACCCTGGCCCCAGTTCGGCCCCCGGTAAGTGAGATATGTCCTTGAGTCCGTATTAACTCCTCCCTCCCAGCAAGGAAGAGACAATGCGAGAGGGAACAGACAGAACGGGGCAGGAGAAATTTATAGCTTTAGAGGAATAAATTAATTTAGGCCGAAAGGGCTGGTGCGGCCCAGCCTTTGACAAACGGCGCAGTCCTGTTCTTTGCAAAGCTCCATTTCTCTTACCTGCGTTAAGAGGAAGATACATTACAGACCCAGAGGGACTCTCTCGGAGGTTCTGGGATAGCAGTTATTACCAAATATTACACCTATTTGCCCCAAACCCTGGGCCTTTTATACTCACTTAGTAGCCAATTCCAAAATGTCATTAAAAGTTGCATCTCGGGGTTACAGAATACATACACATTGCTGGGTGCTATACTGTGTATCCAGGGCCTCAGGACTAGCACTGGGAGGGTGCAGTGAGGGTAACCCAGAAATGTGACATTTAGATGTGTGGGTGTAGTCATTTGTAATCATTAATCAAGCAACTACTACCTTCTGAGGACTCCTGAGAGCTTAGCATTAATACATGCCTCAGTGTCAGGGGGAGAGATACAATTCAGGCCCAAGTCTAAGGTTCAACATGGCAGCACATTTATCTCTCAGAGGAGGAAAGCCTTATACGTTCTGTGGGGTCTCAGGCCCTGTGAATTGTTTATTTGAGGTTGGGTTTTGCTTCAGATATATTTTCTTCAACCCATATCATGTCTTAAATATTTTGGATGTGTTTCTGAGAAATCAAGAGTTTCACTTTTCCTTGAAGGACTAAAAAGGGAAGAGCAGCATCTCAGCGTTCATCCTTGAGCATGGAATGAGCGGGATTGGCTGGACCTCAGCGGAGAGTGGACCTTTAGACTGGGATTCTCACTGCCAAAGCCCACCCCCCTCTTTCTCTTACTTAATCTCTGTCTTCCTTATTCCAGGCACCTGCCTGGCCCTGGTCTGCAAGCCTGGCCTCATGACTCTTTCTTTGTAAATTAAAGGTGTGAGGCTGAGAGTAAGACCTTCATTGAGTTCATGCTTGAATTTGGATCTCTGACGGACACCTGGGCCTATGCTCTTGGCTATATCCCATTGTGTGTTACCAAGGCAATGCTGGGATACAGGATACCTTAAGTATAGTAGAACTGTCATAACCACCTGATAGGTGGGTGAGCCAATGAACAAATGTACAAATGGACCAGCCCTGGCTTCAGATGTTGGAAGGCCAAAGGGGGTATGGTGAACAAGAGATTTTAGAAGAAGCAAGGAATGGACCAAGAGCATCCTGGAAGAATTTAGGGAAGAGATGTAGGGCTCTTAGCTTGGGACCTGGTACTTGGTTTACCCAGTTTTGTTTGTGACTTTTAAAATGTATTTTTTTTTATTATAAAATGCAATGCAGAGACAGAATTTCACATGACATATCAACACAGAGACTCTCTGCAACTATTTATTTTTATTTATTTATTTTGGTTTCTATTTTCTTTCCCAAAGCCACCAGAACTTTTTAAAGTTGGCATTCACTGTAGAGTAAGAAACCAAAATTCTTCTGTCTGGGGTGGAATGGTGGTGATATTAGGGGGCAGTTGAAAAACCCGGGACCCAAGCTCCAACCTGACAAGCAGGAAAGGCAGTTTGCCTTCTGTGAACCTCAGAGGGAGCCATTGCTTTTGGATCTTGTGAAGGATGGGGAGGGTGGGAGGAACCTGCCAGGGTGGCTGTCACCAGAGAGACGTTGATGTAATCAGGAGCTTAGGCTGGAAGGGAAACGGTTGCTCTGGCTACAGAAGAATGGTGCCTACCAGAAACCAGATGGTAGAATTGTCACAGATCTGTTTGGGGTTGATTCTTTTTCAAACAGTGAAGTCCCACTTCCCATGTGGAAGAAGGGGTGGGTGCTTTGGGACATTGCTAGGTTTACACAAGGTCATGAGGGTGGGGCCATCTTGATGGGGTGAGAGCCCCGAGGAAAGAAAGGGAGAACAGAGTCTGTCCCCACACATGAATGGGAGCCATCTGCAAGCCAAAAGGGGGCCCTCTCCAGGAACTGACTCTGCCAGCACCTTGATCTTGCACTTTAAGTCACCAGGAGGGTGAGAGGCAGATGTCTGGAGCATTCTGTACGGCAGTGTCAACTCAGACAAGCTGCTGGTGAAGGGAGCACTCAGGAGCCAAGGACTCGAAGCCCCTAGTAGACTGGTGGCTCATAGCTCAAGGGTGGGATGTGATCTGTCCAAGGTCTGATCTAGACGGCACATACTGCAAGAGTTTCTCTTTCTCTCCCTCTCTCTCTTTAGCGACAGGGTCTTGTTGTATTTTGGGGGAGCCTCCAGTTCATTCATTATAGAGCCAAGAATGGTATGGGACTTCCAGATTCTCCTGCCTCCACCTCCCAGGTGCCAGAATTGCTGGCAGGTGCCATCATGCCTGGGTTTCTTCTGTAGATTTCTTCTTTAGTCTTTGCTCCAAGCAGAGTCTCTCACAGGGGCCAGAGGTCTGGGGACAGGGTAGTGGTGTTGAACATGACAGATCCTTTCCCCAAGCTTCCTATTCATGAAAAGGTCTAAATTTAAACTCCCGACATAGTCTGCGTACAGCCAGCTATATGCGGCAGTTTGAAGATGGGACTATACCGCCTATGTAGTACCCTGAATAACAGATTTGAAATATCAACCTGTGATGGGCTAGCACATAGCACCAAGCTGTTGCAGAGCATTGTAAACATAAAACTGTCAGTTTGTTGGGTTTGGGGGGGAGGGGAATGTAGCTCAGTTGGTATAGTGCCTGTCTATTTCTACTCCCAGTACTATATAAACTGAGCGTGGTGGTGCCTGCCTGTCATCTCAGGATTCAGGAAGTGGAGGCAGGGGGATCAAGAGTTCAAGGTCACCCTCATGTTCATGGTAACCTCATGAAGCCTAGAAGAAAGAGCAGTCTGCATAGCATATAGTAAATGTGAGGCTAGCCTGGGCTACAACGAGAGGCTGTCTCAAAGACCAAAAATTGATAGTTCTGTCACACCGACAGCCTTGGTTAGACTAAATGGGTCTCCCCCTCTGCCTCCCACCACAAGGTCATGAATCTGGGAAAGGGACTGGTAGGGAGGAGGGAGAGAAGTGAGGGTGTGTGGGGGTGAGGAGTGAGCAATCAGAATACATTGCATAATTTTCAAATAAGACAATTAATGAATAAAATGAAAACATTTGACCTAAATATTTTATAGATCCACCATTTTTATATTCCAATTTTTAAATATTTAATCCTATCTTAATATGCCAGCAGATGGAAATATGGAAGTAGTTGGGGGTCTTTCCTTCCCGAGTAGTGAAGGGGAAGGAGAGCGTGTCTGTCTTAGCAAGATGAAGAGCACAATGACCTGCAAATCGTTGAATGCCTGAGATGTGCTCATGGATAGACCAAAGATGGCCAGCCCTGTTCAGGAGGAAATTGGGGCTTATTTAGGCTAGATGCTAAACTGGCTGTTAAGTTACCCAATAAATACCATGGCAGCAAGGTACAACAGGTGTTGGGCTACAGTGGACCTGCGTGTTTACCCGAAGATGTACCCAATGGCAGATGGTATGGATGGGATGTAGGCCCTCCTTCCCCCCAATTTTCAAGTCCTGGACCCTGCTCTCTTATGGAGCAGGAAGAGCTGTGCTGATATAAGTAAGAGATCTTGAGTTGGTAGGGGGAGGGTTGATGCTCTCTTGTCTGGCAGGCTCCATGTCATCACAGAGGTGAAAACTCATGTGAGAAAGAGGTAGGAGAGTTGGTCAGAACATCACCCTGGATGAAGACCCAGCAGCTCTTCCTGGGTCTTAAACCAGGAAGAAGTTATAGTCAAAGAAAATGAGTAGATTCTAGAAGCTGGAAATTCCACGGCATTAGGTTGTTCCTTCAAGCCTCTAGAAGGAACAGCCCTACCTACACTCTGGTTTGAGTTTATCGAGACCCATTTCAGGTTTCTAAGCCTCCCAGACTATGAGATAATGAAACTGTGCTGTCACATCCCCAAGTGTGTGGTGTTCTGTTGCAGCAGCCCTAGGGAACTCTTACAGTGAGGCCAGGCAGAGGGGAGATGTGGAGAAGTGGTCCTGCCCTGGTGCCAATCACTTCCTCAGAGTCTGAAAACCACGAGCCCTGGGCTAGGGAGTCTCCACAGTCCCTTCTGGTTTTGATGGACAAAGGCATGTCTGGTGGAACTGAAACTCTCTGGGCTGTGATGAAGGTTAGATGAAAGAGCATTCTGTGCAGCAGGCCATGAGAGTCCACACTGAATGGGCAGACTAGGCCCCTGAGCTCATGGAGTTCAGATCTGGGAAGTGAGCCAGGGCACATTCGGAGTAGTGTGATGGTGCCCTTCAGAAGTTAAGCCCTGAACGCCTATGTTAATGGTATTTGGAAGTGGGGTCTTGGGAGGTAGTTAGCATTAGATGAAGACTAATAAGGGGGCTCCTTGACAGTGCTAGTGGCCTAAAAGAAGTACCAGAGCAGTGGTTGTCAACCTTTCTACCGCTGCGACCCTTTAATACAGTTCCTCCTGTTGTGGTGACCCCCAACCATGAAATGATTTCATTGCTACTTGGTAACTATAATTTTACTACTGTTATGAATCATAAAGTAAATATCTGATATACGGGATATCTGATACGTGACACCCAAAGGGGTCATGACCCACAGGTTGAGAACCACTGAATTAGACAGACACAAGCTCACAGTATTAGCAGGTGATATCCTCTGCCAGATTATGACCCGCAAGAAGCCCCTCACCAGATGTTTAGCATGCTCTTGAGTGCCCCAGCCTCCAGAACCTCTATTCTTCATGAATGACCCATTCTGAGGTTTTTCAGTCACAGTGTTAGAAAACGGATCGAGACAACTGGTGAACAGCCCAACTCTGCATATTAGTGTTAGAAGGGAAGTGACGCCTGGTGACAAGAGAAAGGGGGTGTCCTCAGGGTGACCAAGATTGGCATCTTAGTGTGAGAGTGTGCCTAGGACCAGGTGATGAGATGCAGGAAACAAAGAGAAAAAGAAACTGAAAAAAAACCAAAAATCAAAAACTACCCTTAGCTAAACAAAGTTAGACAGAATTATAGATGGAGGAGTCCTGAGGGACTGTATCTATGAATTGATTCATGTGTTCATTTGACACAGTGTTTTATTAAACCGGACAGTGTACCAGGCAGCAGAGACATGGTACCGAACAAAAGAGACAAGGTCCCTAAGGCAGCATGGAATATTGGTATTGTGGGTGGGTGTGTGTGGGGGAGGGGCAATATGAAAATAAAGAACTGAACATCGCCTTATGATATAAAAACACTGTGAAGAGCTGGCTAAGAGAACAGAAAGACAGTCCACCTCCCACAGCTGTTGACAGCTGGCAGAGACTACCATGCAGGGTCCATCAGCACCCCAACAGGGCCCATTTCCTAAACCAAAGGGATCAGGGAGCCCCCTGTCACCGAGGTGGCAAGACACGGCCACTGATTTCACTTAGAAAGGCTAGTGTGGAGAGAGCTGGAGAAGGAAGTTGGTGTTTTTAGGATCGCTCCGTGGCCTGTGTGCCTGGGCTGGGCTGGAGACCTGGTGACTGACAAATGCCAAGGAAGATGTCTCAAGCAAGAGTCACCTCTCCAGATACACATCAGAAAAAGGAGTCTTGGGGGATGTCTTTTGGATCAACTTTGGGGTTGATAAAGCAGTGTGCCCACTCTCCCTAGTGGCCCTGGATTGGCTTAGTTTCTGTGGGGTTCATGAAGCTGGAAAAGACACTGCCTGGTTAGATAAGGTGAGCCTGAGTAGATGTTAGCTTTCATGTGTGTGACAGTGAGGTGTAAGGCCAGGGATCTGGCTAGCACATTGTAAAGAGAGTGTGTGTGTGTGTGTGTCAGAGAGACACGAAGATCAAGGTCTGTCTTTCTGGGGATCTCTATCCATCCATAGCTTCCTTCAGTCTTGTGGATTACATACTATAACCACAGACCAGGAAACAAAACCTGGAATCACAGTTGAGTACACCCCGTATTCAAGGACAGTATGGTTTAGGAAGTTGTTAGCGTTCTCCCTAAGGAATACAGGGGGGAGGAAGGGGCAGTTGTAGAAAGCAAACCACCTGTCCCTGCCACGTCCTTTCCTGTCTAGAGAAGGCTGTCTGGATTTCCTCACAGCTCAGACTGGATGAGGCACATTATGCATTCAGGTCCTGCAGCAGGAGCCTTCCAGCTGCCCTCCTGAGGGCTCTACCCAGGCACAACAGAAACTCCTGTGCTGAGCAGCCTCGAAGATGCTGGACGGTGTCTTGCCAGAAGACCTCGCCAGAAGCCTGCCACCTGGCCTTATCTGGCAGGTGGTGAGGCCACTCAGTCGCATCACACATCCCTTCGGTGAGAAGCTGTTGTGGAGCCAGATGCGGACAGGCTGCCTCACGAGAGCTTCTGTCCTTCCTAGGCCTCTGCCTCTCAGGAGCAAGAGAGAAGTGAGCATCCGTTTCCTCTGCTTCAAAGCTCTCCCTGCCCCTTGCAGCAACTCATCACCCACCGTCTCCTCAGCTCAGCTCATGCCTCTTCCTCTGCCACACAGCTCCATGGGACAAATCCTGCCATTTGGAGTCCTTACGGCATCTCACCGCTCTGACTGAACACTTGCTATGGCTTCAAGCCCCAGGCTGGCAGTGTCTAGTACCTGAACAAATCCTATTGCTCCTTTGACCTCACTTACTGACTGATGGGGATAGATGGGCTGTTCCTAGGATCCTTCCTGTTCCCCACCTTCCAGGATCATCCTTTACCAAACAAAAAACCCAGGCATGGTAGCAGACTCATCAGGGGTCTTGACCTGTTATGGGCTCCTCCTTCTCTGGGCTTTCATTGACTTAGCAGGAGCATGAGAGCACTCAGCACAATATTGGTTTGGCTATACCCCTTTAAAGCATGAAATTCACTTTTAAATATGTATAACCTAGTACTTAATATAGGTAAGAGTAAAGTTGCTTTTTTGGGCATAGGAGTGAAGGCCTGGAAGACCCCTTTCTGCTGTGGCCTCTGAGCCACACCCTCTTGTAGCCCAGATCCATGAGGGATATTGTCATTGTCACAGACGCTCATTCCACATATGGCCTTGAGTCTAGCTACACTGGCTACCTGTTCATACCTCACTGCTCCCCGCTGCTCACTTTCTGTACCCACTCTCGTAATCTTTGAGACGTGTCTACAAAAGATATGACGATCTGCCTGCACCTCCCTGATTTTCTGGTGTTTATTTGTTTGACAGGTTTTCTCTATGGAGTCCTGGCTGGTCGGGTGCTAGCTGTGGGGATCGGCTGGGCCTCACATTCCCAGAGATTTACCTGCCTCTGCCTCCAGAATGCTGGGATCAAAGGTGGGCACCATAATGCCTGGCTCTCTCTAGTGTTTAAAATGTTTGGTTGGAAACATGGCTCTCAAGGGTGTAGGCAGTGAACACTGCTGAAGGCAAGAATGGAGGAGAGAGCACATTAACCCAGTCCCAAAGTGTGGCCCCAAAGCAGACCCTCCTTGCCGAGACAAAGGACATAAGCAACTCTCGGAGCCACACTTGCCTGTCCTCGGGGGAGGCACAGGTGGTAGTACAACCTGGCCGTCAGTGTCTCCGAGCCAACATCTCCTTTCTCTTTCTCCTGCCCCTGGTGCTGTGGGATGTTCTGTATGGCAAATGTGTTGCTAATAAAACACTGATTGGCCTGTGGCTAGGCAGGAAGTATAGGCGGGACTAACAGAGAGAATAAAAAGAACAGGAAGGCAGAGGGAGTCTCTGCCAGCCGCCACCAGGACAAGCAGCTTGTAAAGATGCCGGTAAGCCACGAGCCATGTGGCAAGGTATAGATTTATAGAAATGGATTGGTATAAGATATAAGGACAGTTAGCAAGAAGCCTGCCACGGCCATACAGTTTGTAAGCAATGTAAGTCTCTGTGTTTACTTGGTTGGGGCTGAGCGGCTGTGGGACTGGCAGGTGAAAGAGATTTATCCTGACCGTGGGCCAGGCAGGAAAACTCTAGCTACACCCTGGTCCTGCTCAGTTCCCTTGAATTTAACCATCAACCCTCTGGTGACAGACACGGCAAGTTGGAAGGGGTGGGAGGCGGGTGCTATTTATAATTCGGCTGTGTTCACCCTCAGAACACGGGCAGTTATTCCAGGCCACCTGCCAGAGGCCTACATTCCCCTGGCCCTATATATGGGCCTTTCCACAGGCCTCTGTGCCACATCCCTCGCCTCCGAGGGCCCCCAGGAAGCCTGGCAAACCAGGAGGTAAAGCCAGATCTGTAACTCTGGAACAGTTCCACCAGGATGGCTCTGCAGAGGTCTCCAAGGCAGCAGGCTAGGGGACCCTTGGGCGTTGGTCCGGTAGGGCTCAGAGGGCAGTTGCTTTGTCTCCAGGGTTTGAATAAAAGGGGTGAGGAGAAAGAAAAAAAAAAACACATCCTGCTCTAAAACATTAGGTCACCCCCTTCTTTTTGCCAAGTGGTTTTCGATTGTTTCCATCGTGATGTGACTGAGGTCTGTGGCGGCCGTGCCAACCCCTGAGGGCTGTGAAAGCTGGATTTATAGATGCCCTGGACAAGAGGGAGGGGCAGGCCAGCCAAGGCAGGGGTGTGGGGCTTTGCAGAAGTCGATGGCTAACCCAGTTTGGATTAGCATGTATTTAAGGACACCAGAAGAAAAGGTAGCTGGCCTTCTGGGAGGTTGGGATGTAGATACATGAATGACATCTGGAAGCCCAGTCTGAAAGCAAACAAGGCCCAATCTAGTGCCGTGCCCACCCTGCCCGCTCCTGTGTGCTCTGGACACAGGCATGCCCTAGCCTGAGTGCTCAGATGCCGACACTCTTTGGTGGGTCTCTGATCACATTTCTTCTTATTCCAACTCAAACTCGAGTCTTTTTATTTTTTGATAGTTTTCAGTTCAGGATGGTTGAACTCTATGTAGCCAAGGATGACCTTGAACCTCCTTTGTCTCCATCTCTGAGGGGTAGGTGTGTGCTACCACACCTCGTTTATGCAGTGCTGGGGAATCAAACCTGGGCTTTGTGCACCCTAGGCAAGCATTCTACCAATAGAGTTACATCCTCAATGCTAGTACAAGTCCTTCCGTTAGAAAGTTTTCTGTGGTCATTTGGCTAACTCTTCCTTAGGATGGGGAGGTCCTAGCATTGTGAATACTGAGACTATGCTTGGACCAATTTGGTGCTTACTCTGTGTCAACCATGTAACAGCATCGCGTGCGTGATGCTTCCTGTTCCCTTACAATACGGATATTAGCTTGTACAAGAAGAAAGGGAAATAAGAGGCAGGTCCCAAGTGTGTCCAGCCCTCTCAGACCAACCTTCCTGGGGACCACGGGCCTGGGTCTCATCATTCACACATGTGGTCTTTGTTATTTGCATGTAGTCATTGTATCTTGTCAGGTACTGGCACCTCGCCTGTCCAGAGGGCCCTTAAGGTCCTTGCACATAGAGACCCTGTCTTCAGTGCCTTGCCTGTTCCTCTTCTTCACTCCCTCCCGTAGGACCTGGAACCAACTAGACCAACAGAAGAAATCTCCCATCATGCAATGGTACTTGGGCTGCGTACACTTTCTTTGAGGGGAGCTCCAGTTGCCACATGTGTTCTCCTTATGCTCACACTGAAACCTTGCAGCCACCAGCAACTAGCCACAGTCACATCCCTGGCAGACAAGGAAACAGGCAGAGCGAGAGGGGGACCTGTCCAACATTCACCACCAGGTCAGTGGCAATGAGATAGTGTGTCAAGGCCTGACGGAGGTTGGGGTGATTTCGACACAGACACAGGTATAAAATGTGACGACAGTGACCTTACAGCGATGAGGGGTGACACTGAACTATTTCAGATAACTGGAAGTAAGACCTTCCCCCTTTCTTCCTTCCCTTGGTGTGCCTTTTCTATCTCCAAATGAAGGGCGGGTACCAAATGGATGCTACCTGGGTGTCAGTTTTTCTTCTTACAACCAGCTGAGTCCTGGGTGTGAATCTGAGTGGACTAAATCGACATTAATTAGTATAGAGTCTTGACAGAATGCTTGGAAAGCCACCGGCTCACATAGCTATAAGCGTGGTCCTGGATTTGTAACCCCAAGCCAAACAGTGAATAAAAAGAGAGTGATGAAATCCTACAAGGTGAAGCGGGACCTTTAGATGGGATGGCAACAAGTTCTCTGAGCTCTGGAGAGGTGGGGACCACTGAGGGCCGAGTCATCTGTGAAGGCTTCTTGAGGAAGGAGGGCCATTCCTGTTTATTTGAGGGTCTCTGAACACATAGCTTTGACATGATCTAGTGGAGTTAAGGGTTCTTAATATAAAGCTGTTGCTAAGGTCACTGTTCCTGCCCAGCACTTACAGGGAGGAAGGAGTCCATCCATAGGGTAACTAACCTACAGTTGGATGTGGCAAATTTATCTTTCAGTGTGCTCAGTTGAAGCATTCACTGCAGAGAAAAGCATGAGCCACCATAGTTCACGTCTGGCCAAGGGCTAGAATACCATGGCAGGAGAGCTTTTGTGATGGAGGACCATCAGTATCTCCTGCTTCCTGCTGCTGATGCCTATTGATACTGTAGGTCCAGCCAAGACAATATTTCTAGCTTGATTCTCTCAGTCATCTGAAACCCTCTGTACAGTCATGCTTCCCATACTGAAGAGGCCACCACCATCTTCTGCATCCATCAAGCAGTGCCGCTGTGGGGCCTTGGGTCAGGGGTCATACAAAACATGGCACCGGCTTCTTGAGCTATCAGAGAAACTCCCCAAATGCAGTTGTCTTCCTAGTGTCTCATATGGAAACTATGCCACATGGGAGAAGTCTGGTGCTGAGAACAGTGAGTGAGTATGCAAGACTGTGGGCAGGTGAGAGCTAAGGGTAAGAACATCAGCTAAGTAAAGTGGAAAGAGCATGGATGCTGAGTGTCAGGCCTAGCTGGGAATCCAGCATCCTACGTATCTGGCACTTGCTTGTACCACTCAGCACCTGAACTTTCCTGACTACTTTTCCCAGCCTTCCTTACAGCCAGACTGTTTTCTGGCCAGTGGAACCCAAATAGAGTGATGTGGGTCAGTTCTAGGCTTGTCTAATAAAAAAAATCTCCCACCTGTAGTTGTCATAGATTCCCCATCCATCAATCAAAGGATGAGAATTTTCAGATCCAGAGGGAGACAGAGGTAGAAGGATGGCGCTTGGGTCCCTGAAGGACTGTGGAAGGCTGAATGCTAAATACATACCAGAATGGTGGTGTAAACAAGACACAAAGTCTTAATATGTTAAGTCATTTTGATTTTTGGATTGTCACAGTTCTTAGCCAGTGCAATATTATCTCTAAGTAGCTGAGTAGTTTTGGATAAGTTTCTTAGCCTCCCAATTTTGGTTTTTTGCATTTGGAAATTGAGAATTAGAAGACCTTCCTAAGAATGATTCAATCAGTATTTACAAAGCTCCCACACCCAAGGCTTCATGGTGACTTTAGTGAGCCCTGGTCAGTTTTGCCTTTCATGGTCCCCTCCTCCACATATAAATAATATTAAAAAATAATTTTTCATTGATAAAATAAAATAAGTAATAAATATTAAATTAGGTTTTATGGCTGCATTGATATATAGATAGATACAACCCAGGTTGACTTCATTATGATGCCTATTCCTATTTATTAATTTTTATACTTGATTTTACATTCATTCTTGTATTATTTTTTCTTTGTGATTCTAAAAGAAATAAAATTAAATATTCTTTGGGTGCTTAAAAGTATAATGGACCATAGGCATGGTGTTACAGTACCCAACAGAGAAGCTAGACATCTTCTAGAATGCCCAGCCCAGAGTGCGTATAATGCATGCAATGAATATGGGCATTAATAAATATAGTAGTAGGAGCTATGAGGCATGAAACAGCACTGGGTGGTTGTGAAGCCTCTTCTGCATTCTGCATTTTCTCCAAATCTCATGCATGACGTGAGGTAGGTGTGCCTGTATTTTATGATAAGAAAGTGGAGGATGAAAGAAGTGACTGGTCTGTGTTCCAAGAGCCATGAGGTCTGACCCTCAGTGCCTTTCATACCCAGCACCTTACCGAACACTTTCCTTACTTTGTTACACTTAATTTCTCAGGCCTATGATGAGGTAGGTGCTCTTTTTTTTTTTAACCCTTGCTTTAATGAGTGAAAAAATAAACTCTTGCTGAGGACAAATGGCCAAACCAAGAACCAAAGCCACTTCTCCTGGTGCCTCAGATGCTTGATTTGCCACCTGGCTTTTCTATCTATCAGGAGCTGTGGCATAAAACCGATAGATGGTGATCTCTAAGAGAGTGCCAGACACCCCAACACCCCCTTTCACAGAACAGAGAAGAGCCTGCTTAGGGCTGAAATCAAACACCTCGTGCCAGATTAAATGTATGCCTTCTCTCTACCCAAATGTACTCTTTAGAAGGTCTAATTATAGTGACTTTTATTTTCTTGTAAATAATCAC
This sequence comes from Peromyscus aztecus, assembly GCA_902168405.1. Classification (NCBI taxonomy): domain Eukaryota; kingdom Metazoa; phylum Chordata; class Mammalia; order Rodentia; family Cricetidae; genus Peromyscus; species Peromyscus aztecus. Next base: position 30,839 of record CABHPQ010142637.1, read on the forward strand.
GTCTGTCATAACTGATTTAACCGATCCAAGGCTCCAAGTTGGCAGTCTTGGCGGCCTGAGCCAATGTGTCAATTACGCCAACGAGGCTGTAAGCAAAAGTTGCATGAAATGGAAGAGGAAGAGGGAAAAAAAAATCAGTTACAGTCATATAGATGGTGGGGACCAATATGTGCTTTTTCACAGCCCTAGTATCAACACAAACTCCCAAACCTGGCCAACACACGTCAATCCCTTGACAATCCGACTTAGTACAACAGATGTAGCCAGCCAGTTCCCAGAAAATGAAAACAATCTTTTTAGTAGAGAGTCGGTCCTAAAGACTGGCTTCTTTGATATCTTTTTAGTCTAAGTAGATACTGCAAGGAATTTGCAATGGCTCTCCACGATTCTTTTCAGGAAGATGGAAGGGCTTTTGTGATTTATTGCCTGTAGGGCCTTTTGGGTTGTATTTGGAGTACAGCTGCTCAGTCAGCAGAGACTGGTGGCTACGTCTGGTCCGGGATCCATGTTTTCTCTCTTGATGCAGCTCATCAGTATGATGTGGGGGCTAAGCGAACCAGTTAGCCTTTCTGAATTCATCTCAGCTTCTCATTTCTAGATGGTAGTGAGAAGCCTACCTGTCAGACTCTGTGGGACTATGTGTTGCAAGACCTGGACACGGCAGCCTGGTGTAGTGAGTAAGCCTTACAGAAACGCTATAGTCATCCTTAGCAGGTTATCAAATGCTGAGTCTGTTGTTAATCATTGAGGATAGCTTCTTTCTACAGTCAGATTTCCCTAAGTGCTTAATCCAGTTACGGTATACATCGGAGAAGGGAAAGGACATATACCCAGAGACCTCTTCCCAGAGGGCCCTTATGTCTTCTTGTCAGTCAAAATCTACAGGGCTTTGAACTGGATGGGCAGCAGTAAGAGGATCATCTTCCAGGAAAGAATGCAAGAAAATGAAAGCGGCCAGTCCCCAGTGCAGACCCCACAGGAAATGGACGCATGTTCTAGGTTACCCAAGCCTGGCCATTGTTTCAGTCTTCCTTGGGTCTGGCCACTCTCAGTGATCAGAGGTGTCAGGAAGACAGATGCTTAAGCCCGCCATCCAGCTGGCTCAGCTACTGATTCATGGTGTGCTCTTGGACCAGTTACATCAGCGTTCTCAGCTCAGTTCCCTCCTCTCCAAAATGAAGGAAATGACAGTGCTTGCTTCTTAAGGTGGTGGTCAAGAGTAAGTGATTGTCAGGTGCACACCAGGACTTCCCAGTGTTGTTGTGGTCATACTGCAAGCCAATGGTCTTCCTTCCCTCACCCTGCATTTGCTAGTGCGCCATTGAACACATTAGCGGTGATTTCCTCATCACATCCCTCACTAGGATGGAAGTTCTATCATTGTTAATGTAGAAGTCTGACACGCCATAAAGGCATAGTGCTAAGTGTTCCATGATCTACTTCTGGAGTTTCCAGAGAGGCTAGGGCTCCTTCTTCAATGGAAGTTCACATCCAGAGCAGAGACATGGAAGAAGAGAGCTCTGGACTGAGAAACAAGGGACCGATGTCCCACTCCAGTGATCCTATTTTTCTGGTCATTGACCAGTTACTTTTCTCTGGTATTAATATTCTCAGTTGTAAAACAAAGGGGGATTTTGGCTATCAATCTCAGTTCATTCATATCTACGAAGGTCAAATAACCACAGCTACCATGCTATGGATGAGGGCTTCGACTCCTGCGTCACTGTGTCCCCCAGCCTCAATGTCCTCCAGAACTCATGGGCATTCTGCCGCGTTCACTGCTGTCTTGGTTTTCATTGCCCCTCAGGCACACACATGCCATAGGGCCTTGGTCCCAACTGCCCCTCTGCCTGGACTTCTCTTTCCCCAAATAGCCCCATGTCACACACAACTCTCAGGTCAATATTTTCACTGCTTCCCTTAACAACCGCCACCACTTTCTAGCATAGTGTATCATTTACCACTTAACTATGAATGTTGCTTTTTCTCTGTTTCTCCCCAGGTCAAAAATGTAAATTATTATTATTATTATTACTATTATTATTGTTTTGTTTTTTTTCCAAGACAATGTTTCTCTGTGTAGCCCTGGCTGTCCTGGAACTCATTCTGTAGACCAGGCTGTCCTTGAATGCAGAGATCCACCTGCCTCTGCCTCCTGAGTGCTGGGGTTAAAGGCATGTACCACCCCCACCCAGCAAAAAAAAAAATGTAACTTCTAAGAGAAGAAATTTCTATTTTCTTTCCCCTCAGAACCCAAGAATAGCACCTGGCACAGAACAGGTGATGAATAAATATTTGAGGACTCATTGAATGAATTAACAATAAGTTTCATATACACGAAATACATGGTCGCTAAGTTCTTGGCTGCCTTCCTAAATGTTAGAGGGGGATTGCTACCCTCTCACCTCCTTTCTACACTGAAGCATCGGTACCTGTCCTGTGGCCATGCACCCTACTTTTCCTCTAGAGGACGTGGCCCAGAATGAGTGAGCGGCCAACAACCCTCTCCCTCTGTTGACTTGGTGGGGCTAGTCTCCTGGAGACATTGTAGCAGAGACAATCTATCTTCTTGGTCTATCTTCCAGCATTAGAGAACAGCAATGGCTTGTGTAAGACTCTGCCTTGAAGATTCAGAGTTCCTTGTTGGGCTCTTGCACGGAGGTCATGAAGGCAGGGAGTATCATGAAGGCAGGGAGTATCATGAAGGCAGGGAGTATCATGAAGGCAGGGAGTATCAGAGTAGCCAGTTGGCGAGTGGACTCGGGTCATGTTCTCTAGTCTGCCTTGATCAGCAACACGCTGTGTATTTTGATCGCCAGCTGCCTGGCTCCCCTCTCTGTCTACATGGTTCTGAAGCTTCTCAGGCAGTGGAGGTGTGCCACTTGCTGACCCTCAAACTCCAACACCAAATACTCCC
>CABHPQ010142638.1:0-15029 GCA_902168405.1 Peromyscus aztecus
GCGTTCGCTACGTTCGCCGCCGCCCCGCACAGCGCCGCGCTGTGCCGGCAGCTGCTACTCACCCCATGAGCCAGTCCATGGCTGCGCGGGGCCCGCGCCTCGCTCGGCCTCAGCCCCGCCGGCGGCCGGAAGTAAACACTCGATGGCTCCCGCCCGCTGCCGGAAGTGACGCGCGCACGGCTTGCTGGGACGCGTAGTCCCAGCGGCCCCTGCGGCCCCGCCCCGTAGTACCTGTTCTGGAGTGCCAGGACCCTGCAGAACTGTGAAACTCAGGACCCCGAAGCACCCAGGACTCGAAGACTGCCAGAAACTCCGGAGCTTCCGAATCCCCAGTGCGTGTAACTTCAGAGCTCCCCGGAAACCCAGACTGCCGGGAACTCTGGAGTGCCCCAGACGAAGTGCCTGTAACATCACAGTGCACTGGACCCTGGAGCACACCCGACCCCGGTGTTGCATACCCTGGAGTGCCCGGACCCCAGGAGTGACCCTTAATCCGCGGATTGCACAGACCCCGGGAATCTGAAATTCCTGGAACGTAAGTATCTCTGCCCCAGTATTCCAGACCTGGGAGTGCCCAGACTCATAAGTGCCTGGAACCCCAGAGTGGCCCCAACCCTGTGTCCCAGACCTGGGAATACTCTGAACCCCAGGCTGGAACACCAGAGTGCCCCCCCCCCCCAAGTATGTGCCCCTTTCCTCTGCAGAGCCTCATCCCTGACTATTTATATCCCCCATGCTGTCCACCTTAACCTTGTAGTCATCTTTTGCCTCACCTATTGCCTCTGCCAGAACTGTTCGGACCACACTGCCTCTTCTGTGTCCCCTTGCTTTGCTTTCTGTTCCTTTTCACCCCAGCTGTCCACCCATGTGGACATGCTTGTCCCCTTGAGTCCCCACTTGTCCCCTTGCTCCATGAGCTGTACCTTCTGGCTCTTGGGTGTCTCTATCATCCAGGATATCCATAAGTCTCCTCATGGTCGTGGATATCTGTCCTATTGGTTGCTCTTTTCAGAGCCTGACCAGTACCAGGAACTCATTGAGTACCTGTGACTCCTTTCTCCTCTTTACTGGGGAGATGCTTCCAGGAGCACACACTTGAGCAGAGGAATAGCAACAGCCCAACTCACTAGTGTCTTCAATGGGGTGTCATGAATAGCAGGCACCAGACAGATAATACCTTCAGGCCAGCTGCCCACTGTAATACAGCTGTCATATACTTGAAATGGTACTCAATCCTCCCAAAAGAACTATTCCAAGGTCCTGGGAGATTTCCAGTCCATTCCTCCTTTATAGCACAAACTGTCAGGCACCTGAAGGGGGTGGACAGTGGTGGCATCTTTCATCACCAACAAATACTTGAAATGAAACAGTGAGGAAGGAAATATCTGGAGGGGGAAAAGTCACTTAATCAAGACTATATAAGTCTGTGCTTTCCCCCATTTTCATTCCCATGGATGCCCATGGTCATACTGAATGACTCCCCTACCCCATTATAGTCATCTTGCTTTTAGCCAACCATCAGCTGGTTGCCTTATAATGTTCCCTTGTCCACTGCTTCTGAGGAGCATCAGTCCTTGGTGAGCCAGCCTGCTTTTGACTGTCTCTGTCTCTGTCTCTCTGTGTGTGTGTGTGTGTGTGTATACATGCACGTGCGTGCACACACATGCACGCACTATGTGTATTTGGTACCTGCAGAAGCCAGAGGAGATCATCTGATGTCCTGGAACTGGAGTTGCAAGTCGTTGTGAGCTACCCAATGTGGATGCTGAGAACTGAACTCCTGTCTTCTGGAAGAGCAGCAAGCACTGTTAGCCACTGGGCATGTCTCCAGCCCTCCATTTCCTTTTCATTGTAATGAGAATAATAATTCAGTCACGTGTTGCTTTATAATGGAGATATATTCTGAGAATTTCCTTGTTAGGCCATTTCATCACACAAATGTCCTAAAGGGCACATACATAGACCTAAATTGTGTGGCCTTTTACACATAGGCTACACGGTGTAGGGTGTTACTCCTGAGTAACAAATCTGTACTAGTACTGCACTGTAGGTAACTGGAACACAATGGAGTCTGTGTATCTAAACAGATCATTTGTTCCAGCATCCACAAACACAAGTGATGGATTATGTAAGATGTTGTAACATCACTAGACAGTAGGAGTTTTCAGCTTCATTAAACTCTTATGGGACCACCATCATATATGCATTTCACCTGTGACCACAACATTATAGATCACAGAAACATCTTACAAGTGTCTACCAAACATGGCATAACTAATCCTTTATGAGGTCATTGTGTAGGCGGGAAGCAGGAGAGAATAAACTGTGACTGAGCATACTGGCTGGTGCAGCATTCACAGGTTCAAGCTTGGCCCTCTTTTCCCTGACTGATACTGCACTATAGGGCACACCCAACACCTAGTTCAAAGGGGGAAATTCAGATCACATGCTGTGTGCCAGTATATATTCTTGTATTTTATATTCTTATGGCCTGTAACATCTATAATATATTCTTGCAGCTTGCAGCATGCCAGGCCCTTACATACCATCTGATTGGGAGCTCTATGTCCCAGTAGTAAGATGTTCAACCAACATGCAGCACTCTTTCGTTTGCAGTACTAAGAACTGAAACCAGGGTCTTCTTCATGCTAGGCAAGTACTGTACCACTGGTCTATATCCCCAGACTTCTTTATTTTCATAGTCTCATTGAGTTGGCCAGGCTGGCCTTGAACTTATTGTCTTCTTGCTTCAGCCTCCCAAGTAGCTGAGATTAAAAGCCTGCACTACTGTAAGAATGGTTTATGCTTCTCTTTGGAGGTAATGTTTTTGTTTGTTTGCTTGCTTACTTGCTTTTTGTGTATGTGCTTGCATATGTGATTTTTGTTTAAAATGGTGTTTTATTCTTTGACAATTTCACACACCTAAAATTTTTCTTCATACTCAAATAAAATCTCCCTCCCCATCCCTTAGAACTTCCCAATATTTCCCCCTCTCACCTTCTTGTCTTCTTCTTAAAAAAAATAATAAACTGAGTGCTGGCTGCATGCAAGTGTGTGCCTATTCATTGGAGCATGGGCAACCTACCAGCAGCCATACTCCCAATGAAAAACAATTCTTCCTTCCCCAGCAGGAAATCAATTGCCAATAGCTCTTCAGCTAGGGGTACAGCCTCATGAGCCCTTCTCCTGTCCATGCTGGAATGTTGACTGACTTGATCTTGTGCTGAATGTTCATAAGTGCAATGGCTCTGTCACATCCAGAAGACATTGTGTGTTTGAGACAGAGTCTCACTCTGTAGCTAGGCTTATCTGGAATTCATTGCACAGCCCAAGCTGGCCTCAAATTTGCAGCAACTCAGCTGCCTTAGCCTTCTGAGTGCTAGGGTTTACAATCATGAGCCACCACACCTGGTTGAAGCTGATATCTTGGTATTCCCAGACCACGGGAACCCCAAATGTCACCAATGTCTGAGTTCCTAAACTTTCATGGGGTATGTGGTATTGTGGGATATTTGTACACTGTGTGAAAATGTATTGCTGTGATTGGTATAATAGAAAGCTGAATGTCCAATAGCTAGGCAGGAGGTATAGGTGGGACTTATGGACATAGAGAGAACTCTGAGAAGAAGAAGGCAGAGTTGCCAGCCACACATAGAGGAAGCAGTGTGAGCAGTATGGAGAGATAAGGTAACAAGCCACTCGACAGAATGCAGACTAAAATAAATGGGTTAATTTAAGTTAAAAGAGCTAGTGGGACAAGCCTAAGCTAAGGCCAAGCTTTCATAATTAATAATAAGTCTCCATGTCGATGTGGTGGTTTGAATAAGAATGACCCTCATAGGCTCATATGTTTGAATGCTTAGTCACCAAGGAGTGGAACTCTTTAAACAGATCAGAGGGATTAGGAAATGTGGCCTTGTGCTCGCTTCGGCAGCACATATACTAAAATTGGAACGATACAGAGAAGATTAGCATGGCCCCTGCGCAAGGATGACACGCAAATTCGTGAAGTGTTCCATATTTAAAAAAAAAAAAAAAAAGGAAATGTGGCCTTGTTGAGATAGTGTGGGCCATGTTGGAGTAGGTGTGTCACTGGTGGTGGACTTTGAGGTTTCAAAAGCCCATGTCAGGCCTAGACTCTCCTTTTCTCTGTCTACAGATCAAGATGTAGCTCTCAGCTACAAGAGTTGCCTTGGTTATGGTGTCTCTTCATAGCAATAGAACAGTGACTAAGACAGGGTGGAGCCCTTTGGCAAGGATATATTAGCATCTAGCCTTTCACTAGTACCTCAGCTCCAGGGTCTACCCATGGGACATCATCTCTGTAGTGGAATGCTGTGACATCCTGAACATGCTGGGACATGTCTTGAGAACAGCATTTAAACTAGTTTACTTCTGAGGCAAGATGGTAGGGACAAGAAGTTCATCCCTCCAAGAGATAGCGTGCTATTTCTGGCACACTCTTTTGAAGTGGGAGTAAAACGTTAGAAACTTAGTTTCCAGGATGGTGAGGGCAGGGTGTTAGAACCTTTAAGAGCCATTTGGTGGGGGTCCTTTGGCCCTGCTCTGAAAAAGACTAAGATAATTATGGGGGTTGCTCAAAGGTAATTGTTATGAAAGAAGCAAACCTCACCCTTCTCAGCTGTCTCTGCCACTGGGTTTGGGATTTGATCATCTGTTCCTACACATGTTCCCACCATTACTGTATACTGTGAGGCACTATAGCCAAGGAGGACCTGTATCAGAGCCTGCACAAAACTGTGAACTAAACAAACCTCCTTTACAAAATTAGCCTGGGTCCAATATTTTATTATAGTGACTTAAAGCTCATTGATGCTGAAGGGACCAGTATTTGGCACAAGACACCCAGAGACCAAGTTCTCAGCACAAAGCAGATTTGCCCCAGAGGGACAATGGATGGGGAATAAGAGACAGAAACAGGAGACAGAGGATGAGGGAGAAAGGGCAAGGGAGCAGTGATATTTGTCCTAGAGAGACAACGGATTGCCTCTGGATAGAGAGGAGACAGATGTAACCCATAGGCAAATGGCAGTTTATAAAGGTAAGAGGGGAAACACCATGTTAGGATGACATGTTTAATTTTGATTGGGCATGTTAATTAGGGGGCCACAAGGGGTCTCTTGATTGTGAGCTTCAATATTTTGATAGCTGGACCTCAGGAGGAGGAAGTGGCCAAATAAGAGAATAGACCTTGGTGGCTAGCTTTAGGAATGTAATCTAACAGTTTTTTTTAGCAAGGCAGAGGGAATGAGGGAAGGGCAAGGCCTGCCAGAGCCATATTTGCCATGCTCAGGCTATCTAGAGTCCCTTCAGATGCGTTGATGGATTGCTAGGTTAAAACTATTGATGTGCCAATATAGTCCCCACATCTGGGGAAACAATTGCAATTGGACTCATTTATGTCTTCCAGCTTATGACAATCCCATTTAATAACAACACTCCTTGTCCTGTTCAGGGAAAAACCAGGAATAAAACTGTAATGAATAATGTAATAAAGAGCCCTTTCTCTGTGTCTATCAGAACTGGGAGAGTGACAGCAACCTCTGGGGTTCTCTGGAGATGAAGTTTTGATTGTGGTTTACCATTTTGCCTAGAAGATGGAGCAGAGGGCTTTTCATGTAGCCCTTCCTTCTTTGTACCCATCCATTCATAATTAACAAGTTTCGAGTGCAAACTCTGCTCTAGGCATTTATAAGGTGCTTGGAAAACAGAAGTGGAAAAATACACATAAACCTTCCTTGGAAGAGCAGTTGGCTGGTAGGAGTGCTAATTGATGAGAAAATGGAGGGATATACATGTCAGGAAGTAATGGAAACACTGGAGAATAAAGTCACTGCTCACAGGGGGCAGAGAATGCCGGTTGTTGAAGATTAATGCATGCCATCCAAAAGAAGATATTGTGAAGCTCTGACCCCAAGTACCTCGGCTCCTGACCATATATGAAACAGGAACTGGAGGTATGTTCACTGAAGGTGAGGTCACTGTGGAGTAGAGGCCTAATCCAGTGTCCTTAAATAAAGGGGAAATTCCGACAGACACTGAAGAGGAAGGGGCGTGACAGCACAACCACCTACAAGGCACAGAGGAACCCAATACCGTGCTTCTCCCAGCCCAAGTGCGCAGGCTGGTTTTGTGTGTCAACTTGACACAGCAAGAGTCATCAACGGAAGGAGCCTCAGTTGAGAAAAAGCCTCCATGACAGCCAGCTGTAAGGCATTTTCTCAATTAGTGATCAATGTGGAGGGGCCCAGCCCATGCTGGGTGGTGCCATGACTGGGCTGGTGATCCTTTGTTTCTATAAGAAAGCAGGCTGAGCAAGCCAGGGGAAGCAAACCAGTAAGCAGCACCCCTCCATGGCCTCTGCATCGGCTCCTGCCTCCAGGATCCTGCCCTGTTTGAGACCCTGTCCTAACTTCCTTCAGTGATGAACAGCAATGCTGAAGTGTAAGCCTTTTAAACTCTTTCCTCCTCAGCTTGCGTATTGGTCATGGTGTTTCATCGCAGCAACAGAAACCCTAAGACACCTAGGAAGGGGCCAGTTTTGAGGACACTGAAGACAGGACTTCAATCCTTCAGAGCTAAGACAACACGTGCCTGCACTTTTAAACAACTTGTTTGGTGGCACATCGTGATGGCAGCCTTGGGAACTAACAGACACAGGTCCAGCCTAGATCCCACCTTTGTTACCACATCCCTTCCTTCTGTCCAGTTTTGAGGGTCCCTGGGATAGGAAGTGAGGGGCTAGGTGTCTCCAGCTATCTAGGGGCTAGTCTTGACCCCATACTAGGCAGCCCTCAAGTCAGGACCTATGGGTCTCCCACCCCCACCCCAGGTAGCGGTCTCCCTGTGGGGTGGAGGGCTGAAACATTCAGGATGACACAAACCAAGTGGCCGGGTTTTCAGAGGATAAGGGTGACCTGGTCCCCACTCTGAGACACTTCCTGAGTTTGCTGGGCCCTCCCCTCTCACAAAAGTTTGACTACTCCTTTCCCTGGGGTCCACTCGCTGCCCTGCCTCACCCCTAGTCAGAGGCACAGCCAGTGTGGGGTGCAAAGCATCTCCTCCCTTCCTCACTGCCACCCCCATGGATGGGGGCTTGGCACAGGGTGGGCCATGTGACACACATTCTCCTGCCCTTGGGAGACTGGGAACAATGGTTCCCTCTCACCTCGGGAGCTGGCTCTGTGCTTGGGATTGTCCCAAGTGAAGCCGAGGGCACCCACAGCTGCTAGAGCCTGCTGGACAGGAGAGAGGGCCTCTCTGTCCTCACTACCCATGAAGGACAGTATTTACTTCAGCTTCTGTAAGTCCAGGATCTGTTTGGGGGAAGAATTGTGGAAAGCCAGACCCCTGTGGGTTGCAATAGTCTGTGACCTCCCCTCCCCCAGCCCTGCCAGGCATTGGCTTTCCTAAGGCTTCAATCAGCCCCTCAGATGTCCCCTTTCAGTCCCTCCTGTGCCTCCATTGTATTCTCATGCTGCTCTAGGTAATTCTCAAGTGGAGACTGAGGATCCTCAATGGCCAGATACTTACCTTAGTCGACTCAGGTAGGGAGCCGGGATTTCAGACCACACACTTCCATCTTCTTATGCCATCCTGCTTTCCAGAGGGACTCTCCTCCCCAGGCCCGAAAGGACAGTTGAGGTGCTTACCTACAGGAGCAGGCTGGACACCAGGATCTCTACCCAGTGGCAGAGGAAGGACTGAGATGCCTACAGAGACTCGTGTATCACCCTCTGCAGAGCACAAGAAACCCCTTTCGTGGCTCACAGGGCATGGTCCTCTGCTCCTAGGGTAGCCAGAGCTCAGGGTGGGGGATGCTCCTGAGTAGGGATCATTTCCAAGCACTCACCAGGAGCTTGGCAAATGCATCACAAGCAGGCCCTGGAGCAGCCTGGCACTATACTCCAGGTAGGTGCAGCCAAGATGCCTGGCTGAGGTGGCATAGTGGAAGGTTGCACCCAGGCCTCACACTGTGTGTTGTACCATCCCGGATCTCAGAAGCAGAGGCCCGCATCCTGGGCGGCTGTACCTGGCCCTGTTCACTGATGGCTTGCCTGGCATCTACAGGGAACATAATAAGCTCATTACAGTTCCTGCCTGCCAAAGTTCAAATGAAATAGCATGCCAGTCAGCACCTCACTGCTTCCTGAAAGACATCTTGTCTATTTCACAGGGAGCTGCAGCCATCTGAAGAGGTAGTAGGCCCCTCAAGAAGCACGATGCACATCAAGTTCTATGTTCCCAAAGGCTCATTACAATTCAACTTCAGAGGCTGTGCCTGCCCCCAAGATACTGGCTGATCCTTCCAAGTTTATGCTGGGTTGGAGAGACCTTAAAGTGACTGGGAGGGAATTGTGGGGTTTCCTGGGAATTCCTAGAAAGGATCAGATCACACACTTGTTGACTTCAAACAACAGAAATGGATTCTCTCCCAATCCTGGAAGCCAGAAGCAGGAGATCAAGGGGCTACGTGGCCTCTTCCTAGCTCCACTGATTCCTGTCATTTCTCTGCTGCACACACATAGCTCAACCTCTGCCTCTGCCTTCATACAATGCTGAGGCTCTATTTATTAGTCAAAATTCTCTAGAGGGAACAGAATTCATAGAATAAATATATTATATTAATAAAGTTTATATTTATTCTATAACATATTAAGCATTCTATTAATAAATTTATTAGAATAAATATATAAATACTGAATAAATATAATTACAAAGGGGATTTATTTGATTGGCTTGTATAATCTGGACAAGGTAGTCCAATAATGGCCAGACTGAGATCCCAGTCGATGCTCAGTCCACAGGGCTGGATGTCTCAGCAGTCTGAGTCCGAAGGCCTGGAGGATTCCTGGAGAGCATTCAACCCTTAATGGAAGACCAAAGTAACTGGGTTCTGATATCAGCAAAGGATGGCAGTGATGGCGTCAGCGTCAGCAGCAACATAGTCGATGCACTCAGAAGCAAGGAGCAAAGGCAGACAGGCAAAAGCAGCGCGGCATTCCTCTCAGCCATTTTTATATCTGGGGTATATACTGCTGGAGAGTCTATCTAGTCTGGGGTAGGATCTCCCCACCTTGATTAATACTTCCGGGAAATACCCTCAGGCTTGCCCAGGGGCTTATCTCTTAGTTGATGCTAGTTGCAATCAAGCTGACAACAAAACTCAAGGGGTAGATGGGCAAGGGAGGGGAGGCACTCAGCATTTCAGCTAAGTGTGTGGAGCTGGGCATAGCCTGTGCTTCAGCAAGCATGAGTATCTGGTATTCGAGCTACTTCTGGGAGGTGACCCCCCTAAGATGAGAGCAGGAAGAAGGCTTGAAGAAAACCCAAAGACTGCCCTGCTCCATGCTGACCCACTGGGGCTCACTCTTGTCCATCCCCCATCCCCATCCAATGGATGGACACCACCAAACACGAGGTCTCTCTGGGGAATCTCCGGGAACACATCCCTGAGCCCTTTGCCTTAGGTCTCAACCTGAAGTTCTGGGTGGGGCCCAAGGGACCTGCATTTATAGACATTCCAGGAAATGCTGAAATGGGAATCCACAAGTCCACATGACCACTAGTAGCTTTCCTTAATCAACCTTCTGCCTACAGCTTCCATCAGGGCTAGTAGCAGTTCAAGTGGTCCACGTGGCTTTCATGACCACAGCTGCAGAATGTGCATGTAGCCACCCTCCAGTGCTTATTATTGGTTGAGTTGTATATCCCTCTAGATTCATATTGGAGTCTAATGCCCGGGACCTCAGAATGTGATCTTACTGAACGTGTGTCCTTATCCATATAGCTTAGATGAGACCACTTTGAAATATGTGGGGATGTGACATCCAAAGTGACAGGTGACGTAATGAAGGATTCCAGGAGGCCACCGCAGCTGGGTGTTCTCTCTCAGCACGCTATCATCCACTAAGCAACAATTGGTCTTTGACTTCTAACCAGAATTCAGAAAGAAACTCCAGTTGTATAAGCCACCCAGTTCATGAGGCTTGTTACAGAAGCCCCTGGAAGCACACAGTACCTTAGAGGGAAACTCTCAAATGTCAGGCAGGCCCTATTGGGTATGATGGGTGGAAACAGACTCCCACCCCAAGACTTGAACTTGAACCCCATGACTTGTGCACTCCACATGGAGGGGTTTAAGTGAAGCCTTGAACCTGGCAGCAGCTTGCCCCTGGGCAGGGAATGGGTGTGCCAGCCTGGCACATGCACAGGCTGGCAGCAGGCCAGGGAGAGAGGCACTTTTTGGGAGGAATTGTAGATGGCCTAGGAGTGGGAGGATTGGCAGGGGTGGCTGGGCAAATAGAGGGATGGTGGTGAAACCATCCAGGTGAGCTTGGCATTTCCAGGTCTGAAAGTCCAGGAGGTAATCTGGTTGGAGGAACAACCGGGCAGATGACTGTTGAAACCATGGGTGTGGCTGACCTTTCTGAGGGAAGCCAGAGAGCCAACAGCAGGTGGAGGTGCAGGATACCGGCACAGCTGAGGCTGCAGACAGGCCAAGGGGAGGGCCTCAGACCGAAGGTAGAAAGGAGGCGGGTCTGGAGACCTCGGAAGTCTTGGTCAAGTGTTCCTTTCAGTTCGAAGACCAAGTATGTAGGAAACACTGAGTAGAATGGCTATCACCCACATACGGGCTCCCGCCCTCGTCCGCTCAGAAGCGGGCAGCAGGTGGCGCTAGCAGGCTGCTCGCAACCCTCCCTGTTCAAGCTCCAGGTTGGAGGGGAGGGGAGTGGCAGGTCACTCAAGCGCGTCAATACCATTCTAGCCAGGGCAGATTGTGTGAGGAGAAACACAGGCAACCATTTGCCCACCTAGTGCAAGGATCTCGAGCTGCGCTAGGTGCAGACATCAGAGCCGGCAGGTGCTCAACGCACCCGTGCTCCGCTGTCTCTAGTCTCCTGGGAGCCAGGTGCAGCAGCGCTTCGAAAATCGCAGCAGAGAATGGGCGGGCCTTGGCCTCCTGAAGGCATTGCACTCACAGGGCCGGGCCTTCTAGCCCCAGAGCAGGCACTGCGCCCTCTGTTGTGCACCATCTGGGGCCCCAGGATGGAGCTGTTTCCTGGGACACGCTCACTCGCTTTTCCTTCGCTAGCCACTGCTATCGTGGGCACCCCTTGACCAAGCAGACACCCAGTCAGTGGCCGCAGACGTCCTGCAAGACTGTGCCCACTCCCATTGGCACAGTAGCGCGCTCCCCACTCCCCAGCTCTACTCACGCCCGAATGCAGAAGTTGGGGGGGGGGGGCGAAAGGCCGCTAGCCACTGCCAAAGGGAGGGGTGGGGCCCAAACGCCCCCTCCTCTTCCCACTTGGTCCTACTATCCTAAATCCTGTGGTTCAGGTTAGCGGGGACTCATGTCAAAAGGTCTTATCAGCCCCAGCTTTCCCTCTCCACCGGTGACCATCAGCGGAGATTAAAGAACTGGGTAGCTGGGTGGGGAATCCCAGGCAGGGTATGTGCTCAGTGGAAGTCACTAATTAGCTGTAGGGTTCTCTCTTTCCAGGACTCAGCCTAGTGTGGCTGCCCAATGCTGTCTGCCTGCTGGTGCTTGGCCTGGGCCTAGGCACAAAACGCTTATGTGAGTGAACAAGACATGGAGAGAAGCCTGAGCAAGCAGGACAGGCACCTGGAGCCTAAAGTTTGTGCCTGGGTTTCCATTAGCTGTAGTGTCCTCTTGGACATGTGGGCTGTCTCACCCAGACTCTTGTGTCAGATCCACCTCTGACCTGGGGGAGGCTCTGAGGGAGGAGATCAAGGTACGCAGGGAGGATACTTGACTGGCCCGCCTCAGGGAAAGTGGAGTGCCAATCCACCTGGACCTTATCCGGTGTGTCTTAGAGGTGTGGGAGGAGTCTAATTCAAGGGCTTGACTAGAAAAGGGCAGAGAGAGGTAGGGCAGTCTCTCTCCTTTCTACTTAGTCCTTCAGCCCTCAGGAGGGGAGGTTGCTATCCAGGAAAGTCCAAGGCCAGGAGCTGCTGTGGAAAAGGAGCTTGGAGGGACACAGGTCCTCACTTCCCTGAACCTCCCCAGTTCCAGGGTGGTGCTGTGAGGTACCACCCTAGTGTGGATGGACAGAGTCCCCAACTTTATCCTCTTCCCTGAAACATTCCTGGGAGCCGACACTCTGTGCAGGGGCAGTGGGAGACTGAGGACCCAGGACTGGTTTTGGTGCCTCCTCTAGATCTAGTTAGGCATGCACTCAGGTCCAATCTCCTCCCCACTCCACCACTTCTATTTAAGGCTCTCCTTCACTATTTATAGTCATGTCCACTAACTGCATCATCAGCCTGAGTCTGGCCTCCTCTACGGAAGCCAATGGTGCCACCGACCCCCGTGCTTTGGTGTGACTCCTGGTGAGGAAAGGGGAAGAGGAAACTTTGCCTTTGGATGCTAGCATTTCCCTTGGCTAGTGATCTAGTTCCCAGGTTGGTGTTTGCAAAGATGTAGAGGCACATCTCTAGGCCACACCTGCACCCTTAGTATCCTTCCACTTAGGGAAAGACCCCCAAGTTATCTGTCTCAGACCCTCCCCTTTCTGGGATCACCTCTACTGCAGGGGCTCCTGGAGAGGGAAGGGGTGCATTGGCAAATGCTAAAGTCAGACAAGCCTTGTTCTGCTTGGAAAGGCTGGAGGGAGCTCACCGGATATCTGCTTGGTTTTTGGCATAAGCCTGCCCTTTGCAGCATCCTTCTCTGTGGCCTGGGGCAAGGGTGGGGTGGGGTGGGTAGCAGAAGAGAGCACTTTTATGTTCCCTGACCCTTCAGGACAGTTTTGGAAATTGGCTCAGATGGCCTCCTCTTTCCTTCTTCTTTGGGCAAGACAAGCTCTCCTCCTGACCCAAAAGGGGCCCAATTCCTTCATAAAGATATCGCCACTTCAGGGTGCCTGCTTCTGTTTCCAGGAAGTACCTTACCTCTAGAGACCAATGCTCTGAGGCCTGGAATGGGCCTGGAGCTGTTCCTGCCTCCCTAGTCTAGCTTTCACTTCTAGATAGGATTTGATTTCTCTAGGGGGGCTTGTTCCTAAACCCCTGCAACCACCCTGAGATGAGCCACCTTTCTGCAGAATCCTCTGTAGTCCCTCCCTATTTGCCCTTCGGAGTCAGGTAGGTTCAATCCATCTCCTGAGCACCCTGCCTAGACAAAGGCCTCCAGCACCTCCATGGCTCCTAGCTGTGTATCCTCTGTATTTCTCCTGTCTGGTGACCCTCTGCAATGCCCCCTACCTATACATGCCCCAGCTTCTCCCAACCACTCAGCCTTCAGAAGCTAAATGATGCCCTCCTGAGAACTGGCCTCCCACATTGCTCCCCAAAGTCCTTCTAGTCCTGAGTGGAGAAGTGCTTTGACAAATCCACCTAGGGCAGCACAGGTCACATAAAACCACTGAGAACAGCCCTCTAGGACATCCTCAGGGAGTTTTCACAGAGCCTTGGAAGAAATGACAATGGAGCAAATGGGGAGCCTAGTCCAGCCCACTTTGCCCCTGACTTGCTGGGGGACATTGGACAAAACGTCTCCTCTCTCTGGGCCTAGAAGAGAAACTGGACTCTGTGGTGGTATGCAGCCCTAGAACTGCTAATGTGTGGCTTACTCAGAGGGTACTCACTGAATGCCCTCTATTTTAAGGCTAGTGCCTGTCTACAGCACAATGTTGAACAGGGAGAAGCACACACCTTCATTATTATTATTGCCATTTGCTTGGGTTTTTTCACATTTATTTATTATATGTGTGACCATGCACCTGCATATTTGTGGGCATGTCCATGCCACAATTTGCATGTGGAATTCAGAAGACAACCTATGTATGGGAGTTGATACTTTCCTCCCACCATATGGGTCCCAGATATTGAACTGGGGTCATTAGGTTTGACAGCAGTGTCCAACTTGCTGACCCATCTCCCCAGCCTCTATTTGATCGTTTTTTGAGACATAGATTTCATGTAGCTCAGATTGGCCTTGAACTCCAAGCAATCTTCTTGCCTCAGCTGAGTGCTGGGATTATAGACTTGGACCACCATGCATGGCTGAACACATGCCTTTAATATAAGAGCTCCATTGTAATAGTACATTATTTATCCATGCACACTTTCACTCCCCGCTCCCTTTTAGCCATCCAGCCACTTTATTATCCACCCAACCACTTGTCTATTCACTCATCCATCCATCCATCCATCCATCCATCCATCCATCTTCCTTCTTACTCATCATCTATCTATTCTATTCATTTATCATCCCACATTCCCACCTGTCTACCGTCTGAAGCTAGTCTTGAGGCTATGTGTCAAAAAGTCACATGCATTAGGACACACACACACACACACACACACACACACACACACACACAAACACTCTATTTCTCTCTCCTCTTTCTCTCTCTGTCATTCTTACTGTTAACAGTTCTTGGCTGGCTGAGGAGAGAGGTGCAAGCTGGGGTCAGGCCTTTAGAGGAGGCTATGTATCTAGGAATGGTAGTATAGGAGTTGAACAGAGGGCCAGCCCAGCAAATTCCGCTCTTGTGCAGTCCTTGGCTGAGATGACCTCTAGAATTCTGGGTGAGTTAGTAAATGGCACCTCCTTCACTCTCATGTGGAGTCTTACACTGTCCCCAGGATCCTGAGGCCAATGCTCCCAGCTGGTCTCGCAGGAGAAGTGCTGTCACTCACCCTCTGTAACTGCAGGTGCTCATGTGCGCCGAGGGTGGAAGGAGTACCCGGCCTGCTTGAGACAACCATCAGCTTTTTCCAGTCCTTGGTTTTATTGACTCCTAGGGGCTGCCAGGGCTATAAATAGATGTTCTTGAGCTAAAAATAGCCTTGCTAGAGGCAGACTATGCTGCTAGCTTTCAGCTTCTTTGAGGGCTCTTGAGGATGCAGAATTCAAGATCCGCTGGAAGAGGGGCTAGCCACATCCTCTTCCCCTCCTCTCCTGATTCTTCCTCCTCCATCTTCTGGCACACACACACACACACACACACACACACACACACACACACACACACACA
>CABHPQ010142638.1:15039-33646 GCA_902168405.1 Peromyscus aztecus
ACACACACACACACACACACACACACACACACACACACACACACACATGAGTGGCCAATATCACTGTCTGCCTGAAAGCACAAAGGGTTTCTTGAACAGGATGGACAAACATGGAGAATTCTGCATTAGCCAGGGGCAGGGATGAGAACTAAGATCCTCCAAAAAGCCCACTTAGGGATTCCCACTGGGCATCCAGGGTAGTCTATGCACAAACTGTTAAGATGAGAACCAAATGTTGAGGCGACCCAGAAAAGTCACATCTGGAAGTCTGTCCTAGGGAATGGTACATGGATGCCCACGGCCACATAACTTGTAATGACACATGGTAGGTGAGCCTGGGCACTGGCTGGTCTGCACTGGTGTAGGGGCAGTCTGTCCAGAGAGAGGAGCCCTGTGTCTGGAGACAAGGATGGGCTCACATCAGACACTTTAGTATGCTTTTGCTTTTTTTTTTTTTTAAACAAAAACAAACTTTAAAAAAATTGAAAATGTCAGAAATCATCCAATCCAAAGATCTGTGGCGGGGGGGGGGGGGGGGGGGGGGAGCTGGGGGTCAGGAATGAGAGTGTAAAAAGGGGAAAGGAGCCAAAGAGAGACTCCTGGTCCCAGTTGGGGTGATGAAAAAGATGGCTGTTGAGAAGCTCATGACCCAAGGTCTGTGCCTGATTCCCTTTACCCTTCTCTACCACAGGAGTGATGAGGGAAAGAATGAAGCAGAAGAGGCTACAGTCATGGCCAATGGTACATCCTCTAGGGGATCAGAAAGGTGGGCTGCACCAGGGTAGTTGGTAGATTTACCAGGCGGATGTCAAAAATATGGACTTCGTCATGAATCTATGTATCATTCTTGCACAAGGGCCATGCTGATCTCCACACTGCTCCAGTTTTAGTCTGTGTGCTGCAGAAGTCAGCACCTCCAGTATGCCTGTGGTGCTCATGTCACATAAAAGAATTACTTGCAAACCCCGTGTCTGTTGGAAAGACGGTGGTGACGTATGTGTGTATGAAAAGACAAGGAATGAGGTGTTTACAGTAGGATTGTATTGTGGGGGCAGCTGACAAGTGAACCGAGCTCTTGTGTGTGCACATGTATATGCAGTTTACATGTGCATGTGTGTTGAGGTCAGAGGTCAACCTCAGGTGTCATTCCTCAGAAGCCATCTAACTTGTGTTTTGAGACATATACAAGTTGGCCTGGGGCACCAAATAGGCTAAGCTGGCTGGTCAGGGAGCACCAAGATCCTTCTGTGTTTGCCTCCTGGCTCTGGGATTACAAGTGCATGCCACCATACCTGGCTTCTGGTGATCCAGCTCAGGTACTCACACTTGCCCAGCAAACACCATACTGGCTAAAGCATCTCCCCAGCCTGCAAACTGATATTTAAAGTTATCTGGTTTTCAGTTATTTTAAAAGAAGATAAGAAAACAGGTATTTTATATCCTCAGAGTACATTTCAGGTCCTATGCCCCTCCTCTATACCAGGCCTACCAAGGATACACCTCAGATTCTTCCTTCTGCCCGCTTTGCAGGCACAACCTACCAGATCCTTGTCTCCTGGAGCCTCCAGACTGCCCCCCAGTGCCCAACCTCTCCCACAACCAGCCCTAAGAAAGAGGCAGCAGAGGCCTGGGGAAAACATCGTTCTCATGATTTATTACAACACATTGTTTCAAATACAAAAGGAGGGACGGGAAAGTGCGGCCTCATGGGGCAAGGTCCCAAGGGGGAAGCTGGCACCCTGATCCTCAGGGACCAGAAGCCTTGGGCAAGGGACCAGCTACCTCTCCTATACTGGACTTTCCAGAAAACAACAGGAGAGGGCCAGGTGCATTCTGGGCCATTCCAGTGCCAGGCAGTGACCAGGTAGGAGAGCGAGAGAACAAGAGAGGCTCAGAGAGGACCCTATACCCTCCACAGCTTGGAGAGTAGGTGAAAAGTCACCAGGGAGGGCCTGTGCTCCATCTCTCCCCACCCTGCACAGAAGCAGGCAGCTGAGACCTTCTCCTCCATCTTGTCTGCTCACTTTGGAGTGACCAGGGTCATGAGTGAGTGAGAGCAGAGACAGACTGAGGCCAATGGGCCCCATGTGTCCAGGATAGATGCCATATCTCCACCAAGAGAGGGGAGGGACCAGACCCAAGGGGGATCTTTAGGGTCCAACTGGTGGCCACATACTACTGTCTCCTGGACAGCAGTAGATGGGGGCAAGGAGGGGGAAGCCAGTGCATCCTCCACACCCAGGGTCACCTTAGAAATTCAATGACAGACAGGAGGCAAATTTACATAATTAATAATAATAATAATAATAAAATTAACCAATAATAATAAATACTTAAACCTCTAATCCATAGATTGCAAATACAATAATAGCTTATTTTCTCAGGGATCAGGATGGGTGGGATCAAGAGAACTGGAACAGGATTTTTGCTTAAGGAGGAGAATGACAGGAACACAGGGCAGTGGGTGGAAAGAACAAACAGAAGGACACAGCAAGGGAGGTGGGGTAGAAATGTGCCACTCTAGGTCTTCTCCAGGACTCTGTCCTGCCCCAGCTGCCTGTTACCAAACCCCTAGCTTATTCCTAAAGGACATCCCCACTCCTAGACTTGAGGATATCTGAGGGCAAGGACCCCTATTCTGCCTCAAAACTTTGGGTCCCAAATGGTCCAAGAAGGTATTCAGCAAGGGTGACTGGTACCTTTCTCCTGTCCCTGCTCCTAGATTGGCTCTGAGAAAAAAAAATTAAAATTAAAAAAAAAAAAGCATCCCATCTTGAAGACACTGGAAAAGTATCCTGGGAAGGGAGCACACAAAGGGACTCTCTCCTGAGAAGCCCCTGTGGGGATGGGGTAGTCACTGAGGACTTCCCCCAGCATCTGTCTCTAGATGGGGTCTTTCTCTGCTTGGAGATAGTTCTCCCAAAGCTGAGGATTCCCACTTCCTGGAAGCCTAAGGGCTTGGTAGGTGCTTTGCTCCATCTGTAAGGAGGCCTGCTCCAGAGACCCCTCAACCTACAAGTGCACCTGAATTCCAAGTCCTCCCAGGGGCAAGAAGAACCCAGAATGAGAGCTTGGATCTGCCCCATTTATACTGGACCCAGAGCTCTCCTCTGACCAGCAGAGCTAGCCCCTGCCAGCCCTATCTAGCCTAGCTGCTCCCGCCAGCATTTGACACGGCCCCAGTCCATGCTGGGGGTGCTTCCCAATGGGCAAGAGCACCTGCAAAGGAAAAAGAGAATCCTCCTCTGAATGGCCTCCTGGGCCCTTTTGAGGAACTAGACCTCACTCTCACAGAAGTGTGAGCTCTTTTGTCTACTCCATCCTTGCCTTAGGGGCTACCTCATCTGGCTCTCAGGAACCCCGCCCGCCTTGTCCAAGTCTCCCTGAAAACTCTGGTCCATTGGGTCCAGTGCCCACCAACACCTGCCAAGGAACAGCCCTGGTGGGGGGGGGATGATGGACTGGCAGAGAGGGTACCCCTATGCCACCAAGACTTGGCAACTTGAGGTGTGTGGGGGAGGGGCTGCTGGTGGGGCCTTCTGCAGGGACACTAGGGTCTCCCCCTCCCCTTACCTATGGCTTTGCTACAGAGCCCAAGACATGAGACAGGAGAGGAGAGACCAGGAGAGGAAGGAAAGGAAAGGGCAAGGGGTCTGCGGCTCAGTTTGTGGCAAATAAGGGTTATTTTTTTCCTTTTCCCCTTTTCTTATGTAAAAAGTGCAGGAAAGCTGGGCAGCTTTTTGCAAGGTCAGTAATATTTCCAGAGGGGAGGGGCGAGGAGGGGCCCAGGCCTGTCAACCCAGCTTGGGATTGAAGGTAGCCTCATATTGCTTAGAAACCTGTTTCAGTTTTAAATACCAGACAGTAAAAACAGAGCTTGAGGACCGCCCCGCACAGTTGCCAGATCACTAGCTTAAATAAATAAAAAATCGAAATATTTACTTCTTGATAAAAATTGCAGTAAAACCATTTACCTTTCTGTGTGTTATATATAATATATATTTATACCTGGCCTGGCTGGAGCGGGGGCTCAGGGACTCCTGAAGGGTCACGATACTTCGATGACCTCCACGCTACCGGAGAAGCTGGCTTGCTTGCCTAGAGCTGCCAGCTCCTCGCCACGTGCCCGCCCCTCCACCATGCCCTCTTCGAACTCCATCTGGCAGCTGCGCCTCTTGAACTGTGTATCTGAAGCAGGCTCCTCAGGCCAGCCGGTCCGCAGGTCCCGGGGTTCGGCCCGCACCTCCCTCCTCCGCAGGTCACTGCTGCTGCCACCACCCGGTCCAGGTGCACCAGCACTCGCCCTGCCGAAGGCAGAGAACACGGCGCCCGGACCCTGAGCGCCCTCGGGGCTGAAGCACCAGGGTCCATCAGGCGACGGTGTGCCGGGGGAGTCCAGCGGCGGCACCCAGCCCCCGGGGCCAGCCGGCTGGCCAGGGCCGGGCAGTCCCGGTGCCGACAGGGCCGAGAGGCCATGCCGCGGAGTCTGCCGGGCCGTGTCTCCAAAGTTTAGGCCCAGGCCATGAGCCGGGGAGCGGGCCGGAGAACTGGCCGGGGGACGTCGCCGGCGCGGTCGTGGGCGCCCCTCTGGAGCCGAGTCTGGGCTGTCGGGGCTGGGCGAGGGCAGGCCCAGTGTCCCCCCAGACGGGCTATCCAGCTTGCAGAGCTTTGGGGCTTCGCCAGGGTCAGGTGGGCCGGGAAAGTCAGGCCTCCTGCTGGGTGCATAGGCTGACTTGATGTCCAGGGAGAAGGAGCGCTTCAGGCGGTTGGTGTCCTGGAGGCGGTCAGAGGAGAGGTGCAGGCCTCGCAGGCCCTGTTGCAGCGCGCTGGTGGCTGGAGCTGTGCTGGGGATCAGAGCATCCCCTCCAGCACTTGGGCTGCCCTCCTTGGCTGCAGCGGCTGCCTCACTCCCAGTGGCAGCGCTCTCTGAGGTAGATGGTGGCAGCCGGGGCAGTGGGATGCCTGCTGCCGGGCCCATGAGGGGCTCAGGGGTCCCCAAGTGAGGTCCATCACTCTGCAAGGCAGCCAGCAGCTTCAGACTCCTCTCATACTCCAACAGCTGGCCCAGGAAGTTGAAGTTGGGTGAGATGGAGGGGCGTCGATCCTTCACAAACCTGGGCAAGCAAGAGAAATTTGTCAGAACGGGCTTGTGCCCAATTTTCCCCGTGCAGCACCCTCTGCCACCTTAGGTATCCAAGCTTTGTGTTGGGCCCCAGCTTTCCCTCCCTGCCAGGGCAGTAGGCTGTACCATCCAAGTGGGTGGAGGCAAGACGGGAGGGCAATGCTGTTAGCCATTGGTTGTGGAGTTCCAGGTCCCTAGGGCCGGGAGGGAAAGAGTACCTGTATGCGTCGTCAGAGGACATGCCCATGGTTTTCATGATGTAGGCAATGGCGATGGTGGCAGAGCGAGAGATGCCAGCCAGACAGTGAACGATGACTTGGCAGCTGGACAGCTTGGCTTTATCTGGGGGCAGGTGGATGGGGGGCAGGCAACAGATGAGGGCTGATATTGCACTATTCCTCCCTACCCAAGGTAGGCCCCTACCCTCTCTACGGCAGACAGTGCAGGTGACTTCTCAGAGACGGGTGGCCCCAGGGGTAGTCCTCCCCTCTGCCTCTGTCCAGTCTTCCTCTAGCCAGCCTCCCACACCCCATAGGGACAGACACACCCTCCGGAGCCTCCCCTCACCAATAAACTCAATGGACTTGTCCAGCCAGGGCAGCAGCTTTTCACAGTAGTTGTCATTGATGGGGATACGCATGAAGCGGCTCTCACAGATGAAGTCCGGTTTAGGGCAGGAGTTGCTGGCATTGAGGACGTAGCTTATTCCATTTTGGGTCATCAGATCCTGGAGGGATAGGAAGATGGGTCAGAATGGGGTAGCAGAGAAAAGCAAAGCCCCCTCCCTAGAGGAGGAGCTGAGAGTCTGTCTCTGTCTCTGTGTGTGTGTGTGTGTGTGTGTGTGTGTGTGTGTGTGTGTGTGTGTGGTCTGTCTACCTCTCTCTGCGGAATAGAAGGACTCTAAAGTCTTGTGATGCTCCTGAGCCTCAGATTTTGTCTAGGATCTTGCTATATGGAAAAGACTGGCTCTAGGAATTTCTTCTCATCTCAACCATTGAGCTCACTCGATGGGTACAGGAAGGATGGCTTCTGTAAGCCACACCCACAGCCTGCATTGGGCTCCCAGGAATTTTATGGTTGCCTGGGCGGTGCCTTCATCCTTTTCCCTCCTCACCATTTTTAAAACACGGGATTCTTTCAGAGCTGGCCAGTGGCCCAGTGACAGAAGTAGTTTGGCATGCAGGCTTCCAACGCCCCACCACAGAAGAGTCCGGGAGCCTGCTTTTCCACCTAGCCTCGCTGGGTTCCTCCCTGGGCCATGCTGTGGTCCAGGGAGTGGGGCTCCCACCTCATACTCATCTATCACCTGCTCTTCCCTTCAGACTACCTTAGGACCTAATTCCAGATCCCCCCTCTTTACACCATCAGCGGTGACCCCCTGTGCACTCACCTTGTTCAAGACATCTTTCTGAGAGCCCAGGTAGAGGTGAGGCAGGATACGGGTCAGGCCCACACTGGGCACAGGCAGGCAGGGCTGAGAGAGGCTCATGGATGGCAGGGTGGCAGGTTTTCCCTCACAGAGGCCTGGGAAGCAGGAGGAGAAGGTGGCGAAGCCCCCTGTAGGAGGAGAAGGCTCTTAAGGAGGCTGGCCAGCCAGGGCAGGAGAGTTCCTCTGTGGACCCCAAGCCCAGCCTGCTTCTGGCCTAGCACCTGGACTCTTGCCACCAGGCTACTTGCTCTTCTCTGCAGCACTGGGGGGTGTGCTGCTGCCCATTTAGAGCAGGCACCTACGCCCACATTCCTCCTCAGGCTAATTAGGGACTGGCTCAGGGGCACTGCTTTGATGCCCATAAATGTGGGGTCAAGGTGGCCTGTCAGCACTGCACATGGAAGCGAGGCAGGGGACGGCTCAAACCTCATCAGGGTCTTCTCTTATTCCCCAGGCATGGCAAGTCCTTTCCCAGCCCCTGTACATCACTGGCCTGGGGCCAGGCTGGCACTTAGCCTCTCTCCATGCTGATGCAATCCCTCCCTGACTCCAGTTGGCTGAAAGCCACAGGCCTGGGCTCTAGTGCCAGGCCTGGGAGGAAAGGTTCTGAGGTGGGGCCTCTTTGGGCATGACATCACCCACTGGAATTGCCATAGCCCACAGGGCATTTGTGGTCCAGCCATGGCTCCAGTCTACCCAGCGGAGATGACAGAGAAGCAGGAAAGCCTGCACAAAGGATACAAACAGCCTGCTCCCTGTGGCCACTGTCTAGATACATCCAAGATCCAGACTCTGGGCTGAGGAAGGAAACCCTCCACCAATTTGAGATACCCAAGCTGGCTCCTCCGGTACATCTGACTCAGTGACCACAGGCAAGGCATGCCTCTGGCCTCAGTTTCCTTATTTTGCCTGTCACACAGCATTGTTGACAGACTCAGAAAAAAAATAATAATAAAGATGTGAAAATAGACCCAGCCACATCTAGCCTGGCTGGGGTTCATCCAGAAACCAACTCTCAGCATGGTGAGGAGAGCTCAGCAGAATGGGACTTCCTATACTCCATGATGACAAGCTCTGACAAGGAAGTAAGTGGGCTCAGTTTCTGGTCTCAATCATACCATCCAAGCACAGGACACCTGGGCTAAGACCCAATGTGTCCCATGGAAGAAAGTGAGGACACTTTCTGGGGACACACACACACACTGCTTTTTCCCGGTCTGGAAAGAGGCAGGTACCAGGGACCTAGATAATCTCTAAGAACAGGGAAGCTTCTACCTTTGCTGCCACACTGGCCCAGCTCACAGACAGTATACGCGCAACCTCTCAACCGGTCTGTCTGTTATGACTGCTCCCTGCTCCCTCAATGAAATCTTATCTTTGGTGGCCTTAGGGGGAGAAGCAGTCCCTTCCTCAGGAAGCCGAGGCAGGGAGGAACGGCTGGCTGTGGTGGTGCCAGCAATGCTGCAGCTTCCATGCAGGCACTCCAGGGGGAGGTTGAGTTGGGCACTGTGGGGTCTGTGACGTTCAGGGCTAGGCCCTAGAGGAATGGTGCCTCTGCACAGCCTCTTCCATGGATTACAGCCCTTTTTTGTTTTCTTGTTGCTCTGCCAGAAGCCTGGGTCTCAGTCTTCCCTCTACAGCCTGCCCAAGGGAGGGCATGCATTCTACCAGAGACCCCTGTCCATCCGACTCACAGGAGGGAGGTTCAAATGTTTCCACCAAGTAGCTTCTCAGCAGCTTAGAAAGCTTCCCAGGCTGAGCTGAGGCCCTTGAGCTCCCTTCCAGATCCATCCTATGGACTCCATCTCCCCAAGGCCTAAGGCTTAAGGGATTGGGGGGCTATCCCAGGCTATGTGAGTGAGTGGAAACGGGGGTACCAAGGTTGAGTGAGTGTACCTCAGCTATTTTTTTAAGTCTCTGGGACGCCTAGAAAATGCTCTGACCGTCCCTGAAGCTCATTCTTCTACAGAACATTCCCATACACTGCCCCTACCCCCTGTACTTGGGAGGCCAGAGACAGCGCCCTTGTCAAGCCTGATGTTTACAAGGAGACATATGCAGAAACATGCATTTATTTGTGCACTGAACTTGGCACAGCCCAGGCTACTGATAGCCAGGATTGCTCTGCTCTTATTACAGCCACCTACCCACTAGGGTCTGGGGCAGGTCAGCATCTCCAGGCAGCAGGGCCTGCTTGTCCGACAGCTGTGGCATCACTGGCTCACATTCCACAGTGATGGTACACCACTGTAGGCTGCACCAACTCTCGGCTAAGGGTCTGCCTGCTGTTTAAAAGGCTAAAGCCCCGCCCTCCCTCCCCTTGTCTCTGATAATGCACACTGTGATGGATAATGTTAATTGTCAACTTGACAGAATCTAGAATCACTCAGGAGAGAATTCTCTGGCAAATCTGTGGGGAGTTATCTTGATTATGTTCACTGATGTGAGAAGACCCATCTCAGTTATGAACCATTCCCTGGGCAGGGGATTCAGGACGGTATAAAACGCAGGAAGTGAGCTGGCAGCAGCTTACCCACATTTACAGTCCTGTTCCTGATTGTGGATGTAATGTGATCAGCTACTTCAGGCTCCTACAATCTTAATTTCCTCACTGTGATGGCTGTATCCTTAACCTGTGAGCCAGATAAACCCTCCCTCCCTGAAGTTACCTTTGACTAGGTGTTTTATCACAGTAGCAGAAAAGGACCTAAAGCATACTGACATCTAGGTTAAAACTCTTTCTTAATAAACTCTTAACTTTACTTAAGGGAAAAAGGGACTAAGTTCATTAACCCTCTGTGGTGGTTTGAATGAAAATAGCCCACATAGGCCCATAGGGAGTGGAACTACTAGGAGGTGTGGCCTTGTTGGAGGAAGTGTGTCACGGGGGTGGGGGTGGTGGGGTGGTGGGGGGGGTGTTTTGAGGTTTTAAATGCTCAAGGCAGGCCCACTGTCTCACTCTTCCTGCTGCCTGCAAATCCAGATGTAGAACTCTCAGCTACCTCTCCAGCACCATGTCTGCCTGCATGCTGCCATGCTTCCTGCCACACTTCCTGCCATGATGATAATGGACTAAACTTCTGAACTGTAAGCCAGCCCCAGTTAAATATTTTCCTTTATAAGAGTTGCTGTGGTCACGGAGTGTCTTCACTGCAATAGAAACCCTAACTAGCCAGGTGGTCTTTAATCCCAGCACTCAGGAGACAGAGACAAGTGGATCTCTGTGAGTTCGATGGGTGGCCAGCCTGATCTACAGAGAGAGTTCCAGGATAGCCAGGGCTACCCAGAGAAACCCTGTCTCAAAAAACAAACAAACAAACAAACAAAAACAAAGAAACTCTAAGGCACCTTCCCCCAGACAACACCATTGTGGGGGCACTGTTTGAGTTCCCAGTACCCTCTCCTGATTGCCTTCACTGGCCACCCATCTCCCTGAGCTTCCTGTGAGTACCAGCCGGAGGAAGATATTTAAAGGCCTGGTCTCTGTTGTGTTTGGCCAGGAGACCAAAGGACAGTGTGTGCTGTGAAGTCACCCCCAGCCCCTACTCAGTAGTCTGTTCCTGAGACTACACTAGCTCAGCAGGGACTGTGCCAAGGTGTTGTCACTTTGAGTCTGTCTCAACACTGCATTGACCAGGAGGACTCTCTGGCTCAGTGTTTGGATGAATGGGGACAAGGACTCAAACTTGGCAAGACAGATATCTAGAACTGGAGGGAGCTGGGTAGAGCACAACCAGGTCCAGATGAACCCTTTGGGAGGATCCCAGCCCAGGACTACTCCAGCCTCCAATATTGTCCTTGCCTTCTGCCCTTTGCCCAAGAGACAAGCCCTGCCAGGTTCTGAGCTGTTCTGCTAGGGCCAGGAAGGGTGCTGCTCCTCAGCCCTTCATATTTTCAGAAGAACCTCATGCTTCCATTTATGACTAGGGTACTGAGTTAGGTCCTGGAGGTGTTCCTATAGACCTAGTGGACTTGTAAAAAGGCCCAGACTCCTCGCCCTCCCAAACTAAGCCCAGGAGGCTGGAGCTATGGTACAGCTATGTGGCTTCTGGTCCCAAGAATTCTCACATGCAATAATAAATCATGAATCCTACCCAGACAGGCTCAGCATTTATACAGATACCAGAGGTGGGGTGCATGTACATATGCATGTGGCTTAGACGAGAGGCTCAGGGCACATAGACACACAGATATCCTTGGGCCATAGTGGCCAAATAGACACTAGCCCTACCCATGACACTGAGCCTCCAAACCACTCGAAGCCCCTCAGGTTGGGTTCATCTACCTAGCAGTCTGGTTAAAGCAGTCCGGGCCCTCCCAGCCTCCCTCTCAGGTTGGGCTAGATGTCACTGTACTCATGGGATTCTGGTGCCACTAAACTGGCCTGGCCACCCACTCACTTATTCCACCCCATATGCAGTGGGTGTGGAGGACACTCCATCAGCTCTGTGCTATGCAGAGGCTACCAACATGGGCACAGGGCATCAGCAAAGGACCCAGATTCCAGCCAGCCAGAGCAGGCATCCTGGAACAAGCCCACTCTAGCAGCTATTTAGGAATCTAGGCTGCCTCCCAGGGAGGTAGATTCTACAAAAGCCCTTTCAGCCACGGCCTGAGGGTGAGTGTGCCTAAGCACATGGCAGAGAGTGGGAGTATGAGACATGAGTCAGCGGGTATGTGTGATGCTGAGTGGGGACTGGAGGCCAGCTGGCCAGACTGCTTTTGGACCACAGGTAGCCCAGAGAGATACTCTGCTGGTCCCTTAAGTAGTAGCCACGATGGAGTAGGCTGTTGTGAGATAGCCTGTGGCCAGCTGGCACCTTCTCTGAGTAAGGCCCCTGCTGTGTGACCGGTTCTGGAACAGACTGAGGTTTTCAGGAGGTAAAGCCTCCACATCTTCTCCTTGAGTCAGGGACAGGTTGTGGCCTGGGTCCCTGGCCCCCTCTCTACCAAAAACATGGCTTTGGGGGAGCTCCTGCTTGTCCACCTCTTCTGCTGTTTAGGTAGAGGTGGGTTTTGAGAACTCTAGAGGCACTAGCATCCCCTTACTGGCCCAGACTCCTGCTTCTCTTCTGATACTCCTGTCCCAGCCAAGGGCATGGGGAGGGGTGCTTGGAAGAGAAGGTATCCCATAGCCCTGGCCCATCCCTGGAGTTCACCTGTGAGGATGGCCACGCTGTTGAAGCAGCCGTCCAGCTTGCTGAGCAGGATGGACAGGAAGCTGTCTGCTGCCAGCACGCTGGCATCTCGAGTGCTCTGGTCATACACTACCACATCCTGTGGTTCTGTGGCATCCACCTAGGGGGCCATAAGGGCAGAAGTTAGGCCATTTGGAAGATCAAGGTGGCAGAGGACAGGAGGCAGGGAGCTGCTGTCATCCTCCCTCCCACTCCCTTGGACAGGCAGAAAAAAAAAAAACCCATGGTTCCACTAACAGGCTTTGCACCAGGCAGGGACTGGGGATTGGGGGTGGCTTGAGTTCTAGGCAGCTATGCCCCTCATGGGTAAAAGTACCAGAACCAGAAGTGTTAAAGAGCACTGGTGGGTATAATGGGGCCCCAGAGAGCACATACACATAGCCTGGGCTGGCTCCTAGGCTTCCTGGAAGGTCAGTACCTCTTTTCTTATTTGTTGTCCCCCAGCCCCTGATGGAGAAACTGAGGCTGCAACAGGACTCCCCTCCCCAAACACCACCAGGTCAGGAGGCAGAAGCTGAAAGCTGGGGTTCTTCCTGCCTTTCTCCCCACTGCGGTGGCCTTAGGGCCAGATGTTGAGGGGCTTTTGCTCAGACAGGCTGATGTCCCTGCCTCCCAAGCACACTCAGCCTTTAAGCTAGCTGAGCTGTCAACCCCAGGCTGGATGATGTCATCAGCAGCCAATAGGATTGCACTCTGGCTGGAGTCCTTGCTGGGGGTGATTAATCACTGGATTCCCTTCATTGGCACCACAGGGAGCCAGTTCTGGCCTTGGAGTGGGGGACTCCCGACAAGCGGCATCCCACCTGGGTTCTCTCACATCATAGCCTGGAGTCAGGCAGTTTGGAGACTGAAACCCTCCGAAAGCCTCTGGTCTGCTGGCATGCCCCTGAACCCAAAGGAGGTGGGAGAAGTTGGTAGTTGGTGCTACCCTAGGCCACACATGCTCCTGGATAGGCTAGTCCCTCTCCAGCTATTGTGCTGGATAGTCCTGGGGAGAAATCTGTCCCTTTCTCCCTGGAAGGATGGTCCTTCTTGGGGGCCACAGAGAGCATTCTGGGTTACTGAAGACTCTGGGAGGTAGGGGGAGGAACGGGGAGGCTAGTGAAATGGTCTGCCTAGTATAATCCCCTTAGTCACCCCCTCCTGGCCTCACTATAGTCAGAGTAGCCAGACCCAGCTGTCCTTGTCCTCAGAATGCACCAGCCTGCTGCATCTCCCCGGTTCTA
The DNA here is from genome assembly GCA_902168405.1 of Peromyscus aztecus. Classification (NCBI taxonomy): domain Eukaryota; kingdom Metazoa; phylum Chordata; class Mammalia; order Rodentia; family Cricetidae; genus Peromyscus; species Peromyscus aztecus. Next base: position 28,015 of record CABHPQ010142638.1, read on the forward strand.
CCCTCTGTGTAAGCCCACCTCTCTTATCCATTCAGCAGTCCTCCCTCTGAACCTGCCCCGTAGATGGGGAGACAAAGGGGCTTCCCACCACTTCTAGAGGAAGGTCTCACTAGAAGGGACTGCTCTACAGCACTCCCAGCTGTGACCCCCAAGGAACTCAGTTTGGAATTAGAGGACAGAGAAGGGGAAGTGTTTGATCAGAGGACTCTTGGGCCCCAGGCCTAGGAGTTCCAGTCTCTTTCAGAGGTGACACGTGCATGCTTGCTCAGGAAAGGTCAGCCCCGGGGATGTATGCAAGGTGGGAACACAGGTACCTGGCTGCGTGTAGCTGGCTGGATGAGCTCAGCAATGGTCACTTTTCCCTGCTGAAGGCGCCGCTTCACCAGCTTGGAACAGCAGATATTCACAGAGCTCAGCACATGGCAGCTGTTGTATTCCACGAAGGATCGACTGTCTATGACCAAAGGGCCCCCAGGCCCGCCACGCAGCAGACTGGCCAGTTTCTTAGCATCCATCACCTTCCTCGGGAGCCGATCCCCAGCCATGGTGGGGTGGTAGGCAGTGGGGAGAGTGACCCCTGAAGTGAGGAGGGCGTGGCCTTGCAGCGTTCTGGGTACCCTAGTGCATGGCGCCAGACCTGAGGGAAAGGTGAATGGTCAGCAGATGGTGGGATCTGGGTAGCTACAGTTGACTCCCAGGCAGTCTCTATGTTTGGCAGCTGGCATGTCCTTTGGGCCCTTCATCCTGGATGGATGAATCAACACCTTCTCCAGTAAGGTGAGTGCATAGAAGAGACCCTGACCACCCCCTACTCTGCCTGGGTTCTGGTGTAAGGCAGAGGACAAATCAGGACCCAAAGAAGGATTCTTATTATGGGCTGTGAGGTGCAGCTAAACTTGTGCCTTCTGTCCTGCTGGTCTCTGCATTTTCCTCTTCTCAGGACCCTAGGGTACAGAGCTTGTCTTTCTGCTCTTTTCCAAGTTAGAGACTCTCAGACCTCCCTCCCCTTCTTGACACAGTGCTGCATGGTCAATTCCTAGAATTCATCTCCAGGAAAGGTTCTCTAAGCTCATAATCTGGATGCTGGTAGATAGAAGGGCAGGACCACCCACCACCACCACCCTGCCCCGCTCATGGGCTCCTGGAGGCTGAAGGCCAGGTGCTGGGAGCTCGTGTTTCACTGCAACTGTTGTGTGCTTCGGGCTGAGGTTGGTGCATTCCACCCATTGCACAAAGGGATAGAGGTTGTCAGCTCTAGGACGAAGGTTGGGGTACTGGGGATGCATGGAACTGCTGGACCTTCTGCATGGCCCCAGAAGCTCTTGAGCTGAAGAGTGTATGGTGATATTTTAATTGTACTGAAATGTGATTTGATTTGTATGTTAATAAATAAAGTTGCCTGGGGGTCAGAGCTAATAGTAAGCTATAGCAGAAACTGGGTGGTGGTGGTGCACGCCTTTAAACCCAACTCTTGGGAGGCAGAGCTAGGCGGATCTCTGTGTGTTCAAGGATACAGCCAGCATGGAGACACACGCCTTTAATCTCAATGTCAACCATAGAAGACCTGGAGGTCTGTACAGACAGGCAGTGACGAAGAGGTCATGTGGTTGGGTTTACAACCAATGAGAAGGCAGAATAGAAAGTCTATAAAAAAAGACAGACAGACAGGAAGTAGGTCTCTTGCTGAAGAGGACAACAGCAGCAGTGAAGTGTAAGGTTTTTAGCTCTGACCTCTTGGGCTTTCAACTCTGCATTGGCTCTGTGTTTCTTATTTAACAAGACCGTTCATCTACAAGAATGTGTGGAGGAACTAGAGATAGATGGCATCAAGGGACCTCTAGAAGCCCCATCAAACAGGCTTGATGGCCCTCATCTGTCAGGTGCTGTCTTCCCTGCAGCCCCCAGGACACATGCAATGTCAGGATAATGAGTTTGCCTTAAAATGGGAACACGGAGGCTTGAGCCAGTGGGAGGTGAAATAGTGGACCCCTCCCCATCTAAGCTCACAAATGTAGTGGGACAGGGAGGAACTTAGCTCTTTAGGGTTTGACCCATTCCCTCTCCTCCACTGCATGAGGGACAACAGGCTGATGGTTAGGACCTGGGCCAGAGGAAGGAGCAGGCCCTGCCACTAGCAAGGCTGGGCAGTAGGACTGAAAGTCCAGGACGTTAGGAGGACCACAGTGGAGGATGCTGGGCTTTTGCTAGTCCCTTGGCCCTCCCACCCAGCAGTTTCCACCTCCTCCCAGATGAGTGGGATGGGTTAACTGAATCAAGAGAAGCAGAGAGTCCAGGGAGCTAGAAGGCGCAGCCCCACCCTCTCTGCAGCAGCGCTTGAACTACCCTGAGGGAAGCTGTGCTGGGGGTGCCCCTTCTGAAGACCCTCATCACAGAACCTCCAAGGGGCTGCGGCCGAGGATGGCAGGGAAGGGAAGCCTGAGACCCAGAGGGAAGGGCAGGGGAGAGCCGGTTGATGGGGTTGATGGCAGGTGGGATTGGGGGCAGCTTTGTTCAGGCCTGTTACCTGTCCCTTCCTCTACCTTCCAGGGAACCCTGAGAACAGGAGCTGGGCCCTATTAACCATTGCAGTATTGTTATTTGCAGCGGAGGGGGACTCATTAGCAAGTTAGCACCTCCGTTGTTGCCATGGCAACAGCAGAGGTGCCAGGCAACGGCTGCTCCTACTGCAGCAGCCACTAAGCAGGCTGCTCCGCAGATCAGGCAGGACTCCCTCCTCTATGCTCCCACTCCTCCGTGGCAGGTGCCCAGTAGCTCTGACCTATCGCTCAAAGACAGCAATGAAGCCCCTTACTCTAACCCTGTCCTACTTGGCTCTAATTCCCAGGACCCAGTCCCATCCTGCAGCTCACTGGCTCTGCATTCCTCTGAGGCCATCAGTATACTGCACTGCAAAGATCTGGATGAGCCCCCTCACACAGGAACCCCTGCACTATGCTGGTCTTCAGTAGCCCATCCTGACAGCACCTCTTTGTACCCTCACCCCTGGCTTCCTCAGTGTTGGGCATCAGGCCTAGAATTTCATTGGGGCTAGAAGTAGAGATGCAGGGTCAATTCTGAGAAGGTCATCAGGGCACAGATAGACCATGCAAAATCTGAGCAAAGCATGTGCTTTCAAGTACTCCCTGCCCAGGCCTTCCCAGGAAGAACAGCTATCAGCCTATTCTTCCAGAACCCTGAATGGGGTGAGGGGTGGTCAAGATCCTCTATGCAGAAGCTGTAGGCCTTCATCAAATGATTTTGAGCCAGGAGGCAAGCATTCCTAAGTCCAAAATCAGGAGAAGGCCTCTCCCAGGCATGCTCAACCAATGACCACGCCCCTCAGGGAGGTCCTGGACAGCCCCCATTCTGGAGGCCAGGTCCACAGTCAGCCTCTGTGGCACTGTTCTCTGGGCACGAGAACACACCTCTTTGCACACTGGCAGATGCGTGCATTATTGACAATCCATCTTGTCCCTGAGGGCAATTATACATGTGTCAAATGTGTCCATCTGCACATACATATGGCATTATAGTCTCCTGGAGAGCATGACTTAAGTATACAGTTGCATACATATCCTTGTCTTCTGAATACCAAAGGTCCTGGTGCCCATATATCAAGTGCCAGTCCATTACCTTTCACACTGGGGTTCCCATACAGCATGTTCTGGTCCCTTATGTGACCAACAAAAGCCCAAGTCCTGGGTGGGCATCCTCACCAAGCTACTTCTTGCTCAGTGCCTAGTAACAAGGAACTCCCTACTTCTAGGGATGGCTGCCAGGACCATTAGCCACTGTAAGACTGGGTCCCCCTCACAGTAGTCTAGCCTGAGTGTCCTTGGCCATAGCCAGGCAGGCTTTCAGGAAAGATCCAGCAATTAGGGGCCCAAGACACTGAGATGTCAGCTCACTGTCACACATGGCACTTCTGGAGACCAGCAGAGACCATCTCCTGGGGGTGGGGTGGGGGTGGCCTTAAATGCTCCTGCATGGCAGTTTGAGCCCATGACTTCTCTGGCCAGGCTCCCCTGTACCTCGCCCCTGGGAGAGGAGACAGAAACATTGTCTCAGGCAAATGGCCAGGCCAAGAAGAGACAGTGGAGGCCTGAGAAAGCTGTGGTCCTGAGAGGTCCAGTCAAATTCTCTGGTTCTTAGGACTACAACCTACTATCTCTTCTGTCGTGGACTCAGCCTCTGTCCCTGCTTTCTCTATGAGCTGCATATCCGAATCACTTCAAATCCACAGATGTACCACACTGAAACACCTGTCCAGTTGAAACTTCTGGGCTGGGACATCAGTATCAGCCCGAGAACAGAGATGCTGGCAGCAGTCCTAGACACTGACTTGAAGAATCTTTCTGCATCTCTATTCAGTGCTAAGTCCTCAGAGGCAGCCTCAAGTCTCCCCAAGGGCACAGGGCACGAGGGAAAGAGAACCTGCCCAGCAACTCTCCTGAGGTCTCTAAGCTGACTGCAGCAGTCAGACATAAAGATGAACCTACAGCTCCTGGTCATATGATCTGCTCATCTCTAGCAGGTGCTTGTTAACTAAGGAGTGGATGCACGGGGACTCTGACCTCCTTGAGTAGAGCCTGGCACTGTAGGCTACACTCACCTACCCAGCTAACCCCCTGGGGGGCAAGCAAGTGTGAGGGTGGGTCTACAGGTCACTGGATTTCCATTCTGAACCCACTTGTACAGTGAAAGACGCTGTGCCCCTGGCCTGAGGCACCCCCACCCCCACCCCAAGCTGCACAACAGAGCATTGCAGATGCCACACTGGTCCCCCACCCCCATCACTGCATCATCAGGGCCCCCATCTCTCCGCTGCAGACGCAGCACACCCTGTCAACAAGGAGTCAAAGGCAAATTTACCCAAGAGGTCTGATCTAATGGAATTTGGGCCTGTCTTTACCCCTCCACCTGCAAGGTTTAGCCCACAGGTACCCTCGGCGGCTGACTGGCCGCTCCCTCCCAAGGTGGGCAGATAGGCCAGGAAGACAGGCTGCAGGAGGCAGCTGTGCCGGCCCCTCCCCCAGCATCGCGCCTGCTGCCTCTGCGTCGGGTAAGGATGTTCTTTATCCGCAGAGGCCAGTAGAGCACCCTGAAGTGGGGGTGACAGGACAGCCATCAGAGAGCCAGAGGGGAGGGGGGTCCTAGGGCTTCCCCTCCAGACACAGAGCCTACCACAGGCCGGAGCCGACCTTCTGGCGTCGGAGGTTTCGCATCTCGCTGCCGGCTGCAGCCGCGGACGACCTTCTCCAATTCTGGCCGCCAGCGGGGGCGCCTTGCAGGGATTCTCACTGATCTGTGCAGGATTTCAGCCCTCCCCCACGAATCCCTAGGTCTCTAATGTACGTCCCTCCAGATAAGAAGGAATGAGCATAGAAAGACGGCTCGGTGCGGGCGCGGATTCGCAGCGCGCGCCGGGCGCAGGGCAGAGCCATCTATCCATTCCTTGGTGCTCCAAAGAACCTTCTCCAGGGCGCACGCCCGCTGAAACCTCCCTCACGCCCCGGGCCCACAGCCGGCTCCGAAACGGACGGGTGCCCGCGCCCGGCTCACCTGGATCTCGCTTGCCGTGGGAGTGTCCCCGACGTCGGTGCCGCGCTCAGGGCACCCGTTCTGTCACGCC
>CABHPQ010142641.1:0-13886 GCA_902168405.1 Peromyscus aztecus
GTGTGTGTGTGTGTGTGTGTGTGTGTGTGTGTGTCAGAGGCTCAAACTGATGCCTCACTCTTGCTAAACAAACACTCTACCATTGTTTTCTAACCCAACTCCCTCAAGTTTTAGTTAGCTTTATCTGGCCTCTATGTAGACGGCATGATAACAATGATATCATACTAACTCAGTGATTGCTGAGTGTGCTGTCCAAGGCCCGGTTCTAAGTGTTCTATACCTGTGTAACCCCAGTGACAAGTGTGTGAGAGCAGGAACCATTATTTGCACGACTTTATAAAGGAGGAAACTGGGTGCGGTTTGAATAACTTGGCCTAGGCCATGCAAAAATAATGAATGGAGCCAGATGTGGGGGTCCATGCCTGTGACCCCAGCGTTCCAGAGCGTGGACAGAAGGATTCAGCGTTCGAAGCAGCCAGGGCTGCTTAGCAGAAATGCTGTCTCAGAAAAACATACACGATAAAAAGAAAGCAAAATAAATAGAAATCCAGGCATTTCTAACTGCCCTGCTATATTGTTAGACTAGTAGTTATTAAAAAAAAAAAAAAATAGAACGCCCCCGAGCATTTATGGTGTGCTCTTTATATATCGCCTTGAATCCTCACAATATTATTAACATGCTAAATAGATATCAGCTCCATCTTATAAATGGGGAAACTGAGGCACTGAGCAGTTATATGACTTGCTCGGGCTCTGGCAGCTGGTAAGTGGTAGGTCTCATGGCCTTGCTGAGGGTTATCTTGGGGGCCCTGTGAATCCTAAACGGAACTCTGGGCAAAGCGGAGCAGGGTCCACAGCACCTCAGAATCTCAGGGGAACAGAGGATCTCAGTCACCCTTCCTCTTTGTTTCCAGAATATCCTAGGTCAGACTGAGGAGGGATCCAGTCGCCAGGAGAATGCCCAGAAGGCCCTGAGTGCTGTGAGCAAGGTGCGCAGGATGGACACTGGGGAGGGAAGAGGTGCCAGGGGTAGAGGGAAGTGGAGGGGACAGGTGGCCGAGGGGCTGGATGACTCGCTTCCCCTCACCAGATCATTGAGCGCTGCAGCGCTGAGGTGGGGCGCATGAAGCAGACTGAAGAGCTGATCCGACTCACCCAAAGGTTGCGCTTCCACAAGGTCAAGGTTAGTTGTGCCCAGACTCTCCATCTCGCCTTTCCTCACCATGCTGCGAGGCTAAACCCTTCTCTTTTTCCTCTCAGGCTCTACCCCTGGTCTCCTGGTCACGGCGCCTGGAATTGCAGGGGGAGCTGACAGAGTTGGGATTTCGGAGGGGGGGTGTGCTCTTCACCTCCCGCCCCCGCTTCACTCCCCTCTGCCTGCTGCTCTTCAGTGACCTGCTGCTTATCACTCAGCCCAAGAGGTGGGTCCTGCGAGGGAGGGGAGGAAGTCCAAGCCAGGGTGGAGGAGAGGCATCTGGCAGGCCGCGCCTGCTCTCCTCTGAACGCCCTCTTCCCTGGGTAGCGGGCAGCGGCTGCAGGTTCTGGACTATGCCCATCGCTCCCTGGTGCAGGCCCAGCAGGTTCCTGACCCATCTGGACCCCCTACATTCCGCCTCTCCCTTCTAAGCAACCACCAGGGTCGCCCCACCCACAGGCTACTCCAAGCAGCCTCACTGTGAGTCACGTCTCTAGAAAACACTCTTGGGGGTTGGGGGTGTGGCTCAGTGGTACAGAGCTTGCTTAGAATGCATGAGACCCCGATTTCAATACCCAGTACTGCAGAGGAGAACAAAACAGCGTGGTGGCATACCACTATAATCTGAGCACTGGGGAGGCTGGGGTGGGTAGGAGGACCGTGAGTTTGAGGCCAGCTTGGGCAGCTTTGTCAAAACATGCAAACAAGCAAGCCACCCTAGGACCGTCACCTGACCTCCCCGACCATATTCTGTTGCTCCTCTCCCTGCTCTATGGCCCCTGTTATTTCATCCCCCAGGAGTGTCTGTCGGGCCAACTGTGAACCCCTCCTATGTTCACCACTAGGTCAGATATGCAGCGCTGGCTGGGAGCTTTTCCCACCCCGGGCCCCCTTCCCTGTTCCCCAGACACCATCTATGAGGACTGTGGTAAGTATCTCCCAAAGGGAGGAGGGGAAATGTGAGTCTTAAAGGGGATCTGGGACAACAACTAAACAGAATGGGGATCCCACTGTAATGTTACCCATACTCCTCCAGAGTGTTCCCAGGAGCTGTGTTCATCAGAGCCATCGACACCTTCCAAGACGGAGGGCCAAAGTCTGGATTCCAAGGCCCCCCGCAAGCATCCACACAAGAATCCTGAAGGTGAGAGAGCCTTTCATGGACTCATTCAGCAAATATTCATTGAGCACCATGAGCCAAACACATAACGTTTCATGCTCTGCTGGGGAACAGTTTTTCCCCCTGGCGGTGCTGGGACGGAGTCCAGGGACTTACATGTGATAGGCAAGCGCTGCACTAATGAACTACACCCCCCAGCTCTGGAGGATACTTTAATAGAGGAAGCAGACAATAAAGGCTAAATGAGCCGGACATGGTGGTGCTGGTGTTGGTCTCTGATTCTGTCACTTGAGAGGCGCACCGGCAGGCAGATCTCTGTGAGTTCAAGGTCAGTCTGGTCTACACGGTGAGTTTTAGACCAGCAAGGGTTACATGATGAGACCCTTTTGTCTCTCTCTCTCTCTCTCTCTCTTTCCCAAGGTAGGGTTTCTCTGTGTACCTCTGGCTGTCCTGGAACTCTCTCTGCAGATGGTGCTGGCCTTGAACTCACAGAGATCTGCCTGCCTCTGCCTCCCAAGTGCTAGGATTAAAGGCGTGCGTCACCACCACCTGACTGAGACCCTTTCTCAAAAAAAAAAAAAAATTCCAGTACTGGGAATTCTGGGAATGGGAATTGGACAGCCCATATGGACTGGGAATGGGAATTGACAACCCATATGTGTAGTCCCAGTACTGGGGAGGTTGAAGCAGGAGGATTGTTGTTTGATTGGGTTACATAATGAATTCTGAACCAGCCACAACTAGAGAGCGAGACACTGTCTCAAACAGAATGAGTCTAAATGGTCTAAATAAGTACAGATGATGTGTAGTGTGTTAGAAGGGGATGTGTGCCATGGGAAAATGCAGTAAGGAATGGGGGAGTGCTAGGGTTTGGTAGGATCTCAAGTAGTCAGGTGAGGTAGAGCTCACTAGGAGGCAGTGTGTGAGTAGTGTGACAGAGGTGATCAGTCTAGGCGGTCCGGGTCTGGAGGAAGGGTGGACCAGCTGCAGGGCACAGGCAGGGCAAAGGCCTAGGACCTGTTGTGCAATAAAGGAAGGAGGCCAGTGTGCCTGGACTGATCCAGAAAAGGGGCTGGGAGCAAATGAGGTCGCACTGATAACAGATAAGATCTCGCAGCCCCTTGCAAGAGTTCTTTTGTTTAGATTTATTTTTCTTTATTATTTATTTATTTATTAGATTTATCTTTTTTATTATTTTGTGTGTATGAGTGTTTTGCGTGCATTTATGTCTGGTGCCTGCCGAGGTCAGAAGAGGGCACCGGATCCCTTGAGACTGGAGTTACAGATGGTTGTGGGTTACCATGTGGGTGCTGGGAATTGAACCTGGGTCCTCTGGGAGAGCACCAATTTCTCTTAACCACTGAGCCAGCTCTCAAGCCCAGAAGTTCTTCTGATTGACTGACAGGAGCAGTCATTGCAGGACCCAACATAGAACTGCCACAGACCCTCTCAGATGCTGATGTCACTTCCTGGAGTGGGTAGTAACTGAAACTGAATTCTTGGCTCCATGCTTCTTCACTAATCCCCAACCCACCATGACCTGAGACCCCAGAAGGCCTCCTTTCCCCAGTCACCTGACCTCTGTCCCCGCTCCCCAGGTTGGCTGAAGGGGCTTCCTGGAGCCTTCCCTGCCCAATTGGTGTGTGAAGTCACGGGAGAACATGAAAGGAGAAAACATCTTCGCCAGCACCAGAAGCTCCTCGTGGCTGGGGGACCCTCTTCAGGCACTTCTGACACCCCTCAACCTTGATGCAGGCTGGGGAGGGGGCACAGATTGGGACTCTGGCAGCAGCGAGGAGAAGACAAAGTCTGCCCATCTGTCCGTATCCACCCATCATCTGTTTGCGGCCGGTGGGAACACCTACCTACAGTGGTACCCAACAGAGAGAGCTTCCGGACAGAGCAGCTAATGAAAGAGGCCGTCTGAGCCCACAACAAGAGAGAATGAGGATGGCTTGAATGTGTTGCCAATGGAGGCAGAGTGGCCAAGGCCAAGACCCTGGCTATCGAGTATCACCAAGGAAGAGGAAGCCGGGGCAATGCATTGGAATGGCGTCTTTGGAGTATCCCTGTAGACAACGGGGATGGGCAGGAACCCATTCAGCCAAAGAAGATGGTGACTTGGGCCCAAGAGACCAGTAATCACCCTCCTTGGTTCTACAGAAGCCACTGGTCCTGTCCTTTGAATATAGGAAGTATTAAATTAATCTAATACTTCTATTTCTGGACTACTTCTTATGCCCTTTCAAATCACTTCCTTTCTTCTAGAAGAATCCAGGGTATGTCTCGGAGAACATGTGTGCATGTGTGTCCATGTGTATATGTATCTAGAAAGGCAATTCTGCTGAACGTGGTGTGTGTGTGTGTGCGCGCGCACGTGTGTGTGTGTGTGTGTGTGTGTGTGTGTGTGTGAGAGAGAGAGAGAGAGAGAGAGAGAGAGACAGTCCTGTTAGTGACCGAAAATGTCATTTTTTTTTTCTGTTGTTTTCTCCAAAGAAGACGTTTGGCCTGAGTTCTAAAGAGAGTACAGGGTACAGCTTGGCCAGAGGCCAGGACTGTGGATGAGAGCCATGGATTCTGGGTCTCTTGGGTATCTCCGGATTTCATGACAGTTGAAAGGTGATGTTATGAAGCAGTCAAATGGCCTGGCAGGGCACCGAGGAACTAAGTAGCTGGGATGAAAGATCCTCTGCAGTCTGTGAATATTTTCCTGTCCCTAACCCTGACCTCCATAACCCATGTCTGCTCTGCATATCTCCTAAGCTGAACCGACATCATGTCAGCCAGCCTCGAGCTGCAGAATGAGTCCCAGGCCAGCCGCTGACCGTCCTGGGATTCACTTCATCTATCCCGATCCTTTCAGAAACAGAGGGCCGAGCTCAGTGGAGGAAGTAGAGAGCTGGTGGCATTGCCCAGCCTCAACCACAGTTCCTGCTGATGAGAACCTGTCCTGTGTGATGCTGGAGAGGTGAGGGCAAGGACGGTAGAGCGGACAATGGCTGGGGTTGGAGCTCAAGCCTGGGCAAAGGCTCTCTGCACAATTGAGCAATGCCCTTCCTTCATGTCCTTCATGTTCTTCAGTGTTCTTCTTACAACCTGCCCAGACAGGAACTGCCGTGATGACTATGGGATGTGGAATGACTCTGGGGACTCGAAGGCAGAGGGGCACTTGGCTTGTCCACAGCTTTCACCCAGCAAAGTGCCAGCCACATGGGAAACCCTCAATAAATGTTGCAGGCTTTATACTGAGGCTCTTCGGGGCGTGAAGGAGCACATGGTCTACAAATGCGGTTTTTTGTGGGGATAATGCTGGATACAACGGTGCCGAGAACAGGTGTCAGTGCCGCTGGAATTAGGGCTCAGAGACCAGGTGCAAGGCCTGCCTGGAGCGTGTTGGCCCCTGCACGGCTTCTTAGAGATCTGTGCTTGCAGTGGACTAGAGCAGCTGCAGCTGGGGCTGTGGCAGGCTGGGGAAGAAGGCAGGTCAGGGTCAGCGTGGCTGCAGCTGTGTAGAGGGTACAGTGAGAGGTCAAAGGAACAGAGAATGGACAATGGCCTTTCACTGACCAGCCAAGTTTGATTCTGTTCTATGCCTGCTTCTTGACCACCTCCTGTGTGCCATGCACAGTTCCAGGGGATAAAAAAAGACAGTGTGAAAAGCGTCCTTCACCTTAGGAGGCCTAAATTGGTTTGAGTGGACTCTAAAATCAGCAAATGAATAGGTAAGATATAGTGAGGTGACACTGTTAGGAAGAAAATACACCCAGCAAAGGCTGTGACACAGAATGATGTTGGGGTGAGGGAGAGTAGCTTCAGGGAAGATCCTGGAGGAGATGACATCTGAACTGAGACCCGGATGACAAGAGAGAAGCTGTGGAATGATCTAGAGTGTGTGACAAAGGGACTCTAGGCCGGGAGTTGTAGGTAGAAGGTGGTGGAGATGAACCTTGTATATCTACACCGATTTCTTTTCTTTTTGGGGGGTGGGGCATTGAAAAAGGGTTTCTCCGTATAGCTCTGGCTGTCCTGAAACTCTTTGTAGACCAGGCTGGCCTTGAACTCAGAGACCCACCTGCCTCTGGGATTTAAGGCATGTGGCCACCACTGCCTGGCACATATTAATTCTTTTAACCCTCTCAATAATCCTGTAAGTCAGATATAAATATTGCCATCATTATTGTTATGTGGATGAAGAAACTGAGGCACTGAGTTGAGAGGTCAAGTCACACAGCTAACAAACTGTAGACTGGGCACTGGAACACAGGCCAGCCAGCTCCAGGATGTAGGTGGGTGCCTTATAGTTCAGGTCTGCCAAGGCCCTTAATCACTCTTCTTAGTTTCTGCTACTTGGCATCCATTATATGTATTTTCAGGGTACCCTGATCAGAGATTCATCCCTATAACAAGGACTTACTATTCACAAAACTGTTCAGAATATCCCTGAATTCTCAACTTAAGTAGATGATAATTAATAGAGACATGTGAGTTTGGTTCAGTGAATCATGGGACCAGGTTGAAGAAGGATAGGCAGGATCAATGGATTTCATTTGTTTTGTTTGAGGACACAGTCTTGCAGTGGTGTATAATCAAGGCTGTTCACAAAAGTGCCACAAGGAAGAAATGGACAGATCCTAGACTGTACAGAGTGAAATTTGGGGAAGATTTACTGACAATCAGATTCTTTCTTTCTTTCTTTCTTTTTTCTTCGAGACAGGGTTTCTCTGTGTAGCTTTGGCCTTTCCTAGATCTCACTCTGTAGGCCAGACTGGCCTCGAATTCACAAAGATCCGCCTGCTTCTGCCTCCCGAGTGCTGGGATTAAAGGCGTGAGCCACCACCGCCCAGCAACAATCAGATTCTGAGTAGTAGTAGTAAGAACAAGCAGATCTCTGTGAGAAGGGTATGTATTTTGGATAGGACAAAATGACTTCTCTCAGATCGAATGTACTTGGTTTGCCTTAAACCAAAGGGAAGAGTTAAGCCCAATTTGGTGCCAGAGTCTGCTCATAAACTCCACCTTAGCTGTTCTTAATTACCTACAGTTTACCAGGAAAGCAGAGGGGTTAATCCTGAACAATCCTGTTGTTATGACTTGCCTCGCTTGACTTTGCACGGGATGACCAAAGTACCCAGACAAACCCAACTTGTAAGGAAAGCTTTGTTTTAACTCAGGGTTTCAGAGGTTTTTTGCTATGCTTGCTTGCTCTGGCGCTCCAGGGCTGCAGCAGAGCAGAGGGTGCCTGGCAGTGGGAATCTGCATGGGCTCAGGGCCCTAACTTCCATTAGGCCTGCATTCTAAAGGTTGCTCCCATCAACTAGCCTGGACTAAGCCTTCCATACGTGCCCTCCAAGGGACATTTAAGATCCAAACCAGCGGGATACGGTGGCACAGGCATGGACTGCCTGTATTTAGAAAGCTAAAGCAGGAGAGTCTTTGATTCAATGCCATCCTGAGCTCCTAGCAAGATTCAAATAAACAAAGCAAGTAAGATCTGAACCACAATACAGCTCAAAATAGCCACAGTCAAGTCAAGCAGAGTCAAGCAGATAGCCTAGGATCTGAGTCCTAAGCAAGGGAAGAATCTTCTTCCAAATCCACTCACTTGTTTGGTGGCATTTAGCTCCCCCACTAACCTAGTAATGGCCACACAGCCCATCACTTTAGCCCTTCATTAGAACCTAATCACTGAGTAAGGTGTGGTGGTGCACACTGTGAGGTAGAGGCAAGAAGATCCAGAGTTCAAGGCCAACTTCACAGAAAGGTTGAGCCCAGCCAGGCTGTTGAGCCCAGCCAGGCTGCGCGTGAACGAACACACACACACACACACACACACACACACACACACACACACACACCCCTCAATCACTCAATCATGTTATATAAACACGAACAGCAAGAGCAAGGAATACTGACATCTACCTACTGTAGTCACTAGAGGCAAATGAAAAGCTTCCTCAGCTCATCTTCCTTTAGTTAGATGTCAGTAATTAATTGCATTTTTGTTTGTTTGTTTCGTTTTTCTTTTCTTTTCAGGGGGTCTCACTATGTCACCTGGCTGGCCGGCTGCTCTCTATACAGACCAGGCTGGCCTCAAACTCACAGAGATCCTCCTGTCTCTGCCTCTTGGGTGCTGGGATTAAAGGCATACATCACCATACCCAGCTTTTGGGTTTGTTGTTGATATTGTTAGTTTGGTTGGTTGGGTTTTGTTTTTGTTTAGTTTGTTTGGTTTTGAGACAGGGTCTCCCTCTGTGTCTGACCTCCAACTCACAGCACTCCTCCTGCCTCAGGCTCCCAAGTCCCGAGATTACAGACACGAACTACCACACCTGGCCTGATTTTTATAAATCTTGCAGAAATATATGCCCATGTGAATCCACTTTAGGGTCCTCCAAGGGGACCCAAAAAAGCTAGTGCAAATTAGGAGACCTGAAGCTTAAGATATAAGAAACTAATATTTATTTGTTTAAAAGATATTTAAAGTTGGGGAAGGGAAGTCATCTAAGTTTACCTGACATAGAGGGGGAGTCTTAACATTGCTCTTGGTTTTAAGTCTGAGTAGAAGCTGCGCAAAATCAGTGTGGAAGTTCATCCTGCTCAGTGGTTTTAAAGAAATCTAGTTGTTCCAGCGTGTGTGTGGTTTGTGTGTGTGTGTGTGTGTGTGTGTGTGTGTGTGTGTGTGTGTGTTTTCTAAATTGCAGATGACATACAATTTAGACTAAAGCTTTAAAATAAATAAATAAATTGCATTCCTGTGCCCACATAGAGCCATGCCTCTATGTATTAGCTAGTACAGTATTTTAAAAAGTGGCATATCAGCCGGGGGGAGGGGGAGACCCCCCATGCCTTTGATCCCAGCACTTGGGAGGCAAAGGCAGTTGGATCTCTGTGACTTCGAGGCCAGCCTGGTCTTCAGAATGAGTTCCAGGACAGTCAGGACTCTTAGAGAAACCCTGTCTTGAAAAAAAACACAAACCAACCAAACAAACAAACAAACAAAAGGTGGCCTGTTTTCATTATTTGGGTTTCCTAAGAAGGAGACCACTAGACAAAGATCAGAGTGTAGGAAATTACTGGGGAGGTGAACCCCTGGCACACTTGAGAAAGACATAAGGAAGTGAGACAGGGAAGAGCCCAAGATCAGTAAGGGCTATCAAAACTGGAGACAATCGGGACAATTGGCACCTAATACCACCGGGACCTGTAGGTGACCCAGAGGATGGGGGAACAAAGTGTAGTCCCAGGCTATAAAACAAAGTGTTATATACTGGAACAGCTGTCTGTGGAGACTTCCAGACTCCACTAGCCAAGCTGGGGAGTTGTAAAGACATACTCAGAAAACTTAAGAATATTAGTGTGTGTGTGTGTGTGTGTGTGTGTGTGTGTGTGTGTGTGTGTACCTCAGTGTACGTCTGGGCATCATCTGCATATTGTAGCTTGTGGATGTCACAACAGCACCGGCTTCCCTAGAACTGGAGTGACAGATGTGAGTTACCGTCTAGTGCTGGGAACTGAACCTGGATCCTCTGTAAGAGCAGTAAGTGTTTTTAACTGCTGAGCCATCTCTAAGCCCTATAAAAGTCCTGCGTGTTTATTTTCTGGACTTTTACAGAAACAAAAATTCCAGTTCTTCTTATAGGATGTGTCACTTACTCCAGTCGGGTTGAGAAATTTAGGAAATTTATTCACTGAGCCTGAATCTGCCAACCTTCCCTTTACTAACCTCCCTGTTTTACTCCTCCAGACTTTTTATTGGGTAGTGTGGAGGCTGCTGTGTTCACTTGTGTCTGTCTTTATTGCATTTTTCCAAGCTTTGTCGCTTTGTCTGTCTGTTGATGCTAAGAGTGGAAATCCATCGAACAGTGTTTACCTTATGTATTGTGACTCCATAAACATTCTGCTGGTGAGCTGGAAGCCACTAAGATTACATTTCCTTTCTTGAACTGTCCTTCTTTCTTAACTGCATCCCCCCCCCTTTTATTCAGATAGGATCATACCGTGTAGCCCTGGTATGATTAAAGATGTGTGGAAACACATCTGGATTTTTCTTGGCTGTTGAGACAGGGTCTCCTGTAGGCTTGGAAACTCATTACATAGTCAGGGGTCATTTCGGATGCTTAATGCCGTGCCTCCGTCTCCCACGTGTTGGGATGAGAGGGGTGTTCTCGGCTGGAGCTGTTTTCAGTTATCTTCTGAAAAGCAATTCTTAAAAATTTAAAATTGGAGCCGGGTGGCTGTGGCGCATGCTTTTAATCCCAGCACTGGGGTGGCGGAGCCAGGTGGACCTCTATGAGTTCGAGGCCAGCCTGGTCTACAGAGTGAGATCCAGGACAGGCACCAAAACTACACAGAGAAACCCTGTCTTGAAACAAACAAACAAACAAACAAACAAACAAACAAACAATTTTAATTGAATTGGAGAGATAGATGGCTCAGAGGTTAAGAACACTGGCTGCTCTTCCAGAGGTCCTGAGTTCGATTCTCAGCAACCACGTTGTGTGACTCACAACCACCTGTAGTGAGATCTGGTGCCCTTTTCTGGTGTGCAGGCAAATATGCAAGCAGAACAGTGTATACATAATAAATAAATAAATAAATGAATAAATAAATAAATAAATTTAAATTACATTTATTTTTAAGTTTATCCATTTTTATTTTATGTGCATTAGTGCTTTGCCTGCATGTATGTCTGTGTGAGGGTGTCAGTCTTGGAGTTATAGACAGTTGCAAACTGCCATGTGGGTGCTGGGAATTGAACCCCGGTCCTCTGGAAGAATAGCATGTGCTCTTAACTACTGCACCATCTCTTCAGCCCCCACATATATTTATTTTTAAGTTACATTTTATTCTCTCTTTCACTCTGTGTGTGTTTGGGGCCATAGGGATCAAAAATCAGTCTCTAGGCTTGGCAGCAGGTGCCTTTACATTCTGAGCTACCTTGCTGGTCCACTGAACAACAATTATTAATTTTTTTTTAAATTATGGGCTGGAGAGATGGCTGAGCGGTTAACACTGGTTACTCTTCAGGATGATTTGGGTTCGATTCTCAGCACAGACATGGTGGTTCACAACCATCTGTAACTCCAGTTCCAGGGGATCTGATGCCCTTCTCTGGCCTCTGAGAACACCAGGAGTGCACACGGTGCAGAGACACACATGCAGGCAAAACATCCATGCGCATAAAATAAAAATAAACCTGAAAAAAATAGCTCATGTGTATGAGTGCCCACCACTTCACCCGGGAACTCGACTGTGATCAATAATGGCATGTACAAGCCGGTGTGGCCCCTCTGGCCTACTCTTCTGCCTCTTCTGAGAAGTCACCACCACAGGATACTTTTACTTATTTTCCACTGCTTTTGAAAAAAAAATACTATGCAAAGATGTGTGTGTGTGTGTGTGTGTGTGTGTGTGTGTAAATTATGCTTTATCTAGTGGTGCTTATTTGTAAGCTCTATAAAAAGTGGTATTGCATTTACGGCATAATCTTCCAGAAGTTACGTTCTTTAGAAACACATTTTCAAGCATCTTCCATGCGTTGCTGTGAGATCTGTTCATTGTTGTTAGAAGAAAGGCTTGGAAACTCGAGGAAACCCCAAAAAGGATCTGAGGAAGGAAACCCTGGCGATCTCTGGCTCTGCAGAGTGACCATCCTAAACCGTCCTACGGGCAGCCTCAGGGTTCAGCCTTGGATTAGCTGGCTGTTATCTCGTAGGGCTCCAGAATGTTTGCACGTGGAACAGAGAGTTCTCCGGGGCTATGGGAGGTAGAGGCACAGCTTGGGTGCTGGACCACCGTGTGCACAAGAGCCCTGGTCTGCCGAGAGGCAACAGGCTACTCAGGGAAGAGGGGGAGGCCAGAGTGGGAGGAGTGAGTCCCCAGTTGGAACCATCCCTGGCATCTGGCTGCTCAGTAAACCCTGAGATTCAGAGTTAACACTTCTTTTGCTTCAACTCCCTTGAACTCTGCAGCAGTAATGAATATGCAAGGGTGTCAGCCGGCCAGGCACGGTCCTCTGTGCTTTTGTCTTTCTCGGTTGCTGGTGAGACTTCAAAACAACTATAAATAGAATTGAACAGAGACAATACCATATACTGGGAGCCAACAAGGACTCAGTTCTTTATCTCAACAGTCAAATGGAGTCCCTGAGACAGTCTTACCGTCTGCCTTCCAGATGAATGGACTGAGGTACAAAACAAGCCGTGTGGCCACATCCTGAGCATGCGGAACGTGCCACCTGGAGCTTAAGGAGCCACATGTGGGTACCGGAGACAGTGGCAGGGACAGATAACGAAGGAAGAGGTCCAAGAGTGGAATTGCTCACCGACAGGAAAAGTGAAGAGCAACAAAAGAGCAAAACCAGTGAGAAAATTAAAATACAGCCGGGCGGTGGTGGCGCACGCCTTTAATCCCAGCACTCAGGAGGCAGAGGCAGGCGGATCTCTGTGAGTTCGAGGCCAGCCTGGGCTACCAAGTGAGTTCCAGGAAAGGCGCAAAGCTACACAGAGAAACCCTGTCTCGAAAAACCAAAAAAAAAAAAAAAATTAAAATACAAAACTAGTATCATAAGGGGGGAAACACTGGGATGTTTTCTAACCAGGTAGGAAGAACTTGCCTACTACTCAAAAGGCCTTTCTCTTGAACCTCTGCAGCTACTCCATGAAAATGAAGGGAAGGAAGCTTTAGGATCGAGGCTCAGTTGTAATAAAGACACATCAGATACTCCGCCCTCAAAAGATCAGTAAATTAGATGTTTCAAAAATACAGCCGGGCCGGGCTGTGGTGGCGCACGCCTTTAATCCCAGCACTCGGGAGGCAGAGGCAGGCGGATGTTTGAGGCTAGCGTGGGCTACAGAATGAGTTCCAGGAAAGGCTCAAAGCTACACAGAGGAAACCCTGTCTTGAAAAACAAAAAACAACAACAACAACAACAAAAAAAAAACAATAAAAACAACAAAATACAAAGCAGCTAAGTGGCAGTGGTGTACGCCTTTGATCCCAGCATGCAGAGGCAGAGGCAGAGGCAGGCAGATCTCTGAGTTTGAGGCCAGTCTGGTCTACAGAGTGAGTTCCACCACAGCCAGGGCTACACAGAGAAACTATGTCTCAAACAAACAAATGAACATACACATAAACGGGCCAAGAGGCGAGGCGGCTCAGCAGGTAAAAGCTCTTGTTGAGCCTATCAACTTGAGTTTGATCACCAGAACCCATGTGGTTTTTTTGTTTGTTTGTTTGTTTGTTTTTTTTAAGGGCTAGAAAGATCATCAGTCTATGTGACACCTTAGGTCTGTCTTCATTCCTGTCCTCCCTCTTCTGGTACTGAGAAGAAAAGATGAGATGAAGAAAAGGAAAGAAGCCAGGGATGGGGGGTCTGGAGAGATGCCTCAGTGGTTAAGAGCACTGGCTGCAGTTCCAGAGGACCTGAATTCGATTCCCAGCACCCACACGGTGGCTCACAACTGTCTGTAACTCCAGTTCCAGGGGAACTGGTACCCTCACACAGACATACATGTAGACAAAATACCAATGCACATAAAAATAAATAAATCCTAAAAAGAAGAAGGAGAAGAAGAGGAAGAAGAAGAAGAAGAAGAAAGAAGGAAGAAGGAAGAAGGAAGAAGGAAGAAG
>CABHPQ010142643.1:12961-27756 GCA_902168405.1 Peromyscus aztecus
CTGAGATAGCGGTCACCGGGTATGTTTGTCCTGCCTTATATTAGATACAAGATGATGAGTTGTGTGAAGTAGGGATGGGTTTATGTTATTTATATTGTTTTTGTCTCTGCTTTATCAGCTCTACTATTACCTTCTTGGTTTATTGGCAGCCTGTCTTGAGTGCTTAGTGAAAATCACAGAGAAAGAGTGAGTAAGAAGCACTTATGTCTCCCGTAGCATGCACCCGCATCCCAGCACCAAACACCACAAGAGAGAAAAACAAGCTTTTGTCTTGTTTTTGTCACATGGTATTTTGTATTTTCCCTTTCGGTTAAATCTCCTCTAAAGTAATGCAAAGTTGTTGCAGGGAAGAGGGATGATACTTACTAAATAGCGCGGTGGCATTTTTATCAGAGAATAGTTGTTCTTGACACTGCATATGTGACTACAAAGTTACCAACGATGTTCCACATTTTACTACTATAACTTGTTAGATTAGCCCCTGACATTAGTTTTAACTGAGGAAAAGCAAAGAAATTTCATAATTTTCAGAAACGTGCATAATCTACTTTCATGAGCTTTAGACTATGCTTTCAAGTTCAGGGTCACTGTATTTAGTTTTGTTTCCTCGATTTCTCATTTTCTAGGGGAATCATAGCTTTTTTTTTTTTTTACTAGCAAATACTTCATTTCTTTACCCTGACTTGATATATAACCTATGGAAATTGACCTTGGGCTTTAGCTTCCAAAAACTGTGTCCAATTTAAGCTGTCTACCACACAGGGAGGCTAAACTGTGTTTTATAAGGAGAGACACAAAGCATACTGTCTCTCCCTATGGAAGATAAGATTCTCTGCACTGGCTAATGGTGAGGAATGGCCACATGAAATTGCATGTCTCCTACCTTCTTGGGTTTTCTCACTTCTTTTAGAAAAGAATGCAAAGAAGGGGCCAGCATGATGTACCACTTGGAGGAAAGAAATGAAAATAAATAAAAGACATTGGAAGCTACGTCAAATTTAAACCACACTCATAGTGACAGGTAATAAATATGTGTTCAATGTCTGTCTACTGAAAAGTGTAAAATATTGCATGCACAAAAACATGGACGTTCTTTAGTAGAGCTTGAAAACAATGTTTCATTTGTTCTACTGTGATCAGCTGTCAGTAGAAATTTATATACTCTAAACATTTCTACATTCAGCACAATTCTATATAAAAATGAAATCAAGTAACATATGATAAAGTACAAGGTAGCAATTGAAGAGACCAAATCACTCAAATTTGTTCAATCGATATTTTTAAATGAGGAAAATTATGCATACACTGGGACAATTTTCCTGAAAATAGAAGTATGGATTTATAGGCTACCTATCATCAAATATAAATTTAAAGTTGTATTTATGAGCCAAATGATCACAGAAAATGTTAGTGCAGACTGGATTACATATTAGCCTCTGATGAAATTTTTCCCTCTAACTCTCCATCATAAGGCTACTAGTACCTTGCTTGCAGTTTGGTCTTATTTTATTGGTTTCTTTCTCCAATCGGGATTGAAGGAAACATTCATCTGATTCGTGGCTTTACAGAGTCTATGGTTGTACTGTGAGATATCATGTTATTCCATACCAGCTCAAGCTTCTCAGAATGACTGAAATGTACTGATATTGATCACAGGTTCCAAAGTATTGCTTGCTTGTCTAGTTCTATGAAGAGTTTCTCAGTCACTTGTCCTCCGAGTCACTTTCCTGTGGTTTGCTCTATTTAGTCGTTGCCTGTCAGAAGGCTGACCTCCTATGGCCATTCTTGGGCACCAGATTACATCTTCATTTGATCATTACCAGTTTCACAGTGGATTGTCAGTGTGGCTGTGTCTAACAGGAATGAAAGTTTTTAAACTTTTAAACATTCTTGGCAATACATCAGTTCTTAATAATCCCAATTGCTGGATCCAGTGCCAGTGTGTGATGGCTCACCCAGTTACCCTTGTATAGTTTAGGGAAGCAAACTTGCCTGCAATTTGGCCTAGTAAAAGGGGCAGAAAATCTACTACATTTCGGGAATGGATATACTGAAATTGGTCAGATGTTTATTATGTCCTGTGGGGATAACTATTACTATGAAAATTGGTATAATGTATTAGATTTTTTTCATGTTTGGTACCCTTGGCACAATAAAAATAATCAGAAGCTGACAAAAGTAGTGTAGATAACTTCACAGTGAAGAAAGGATAGTACATTTCAAAATACATTACTGGGATAATTTAAAAGAAGCTTGAAAAATGGACCAATACAACAGGTGCTATTCATTCTTAATCATTGTAATTACCAATAATGAGTTGTAGCCTAGTAAGGAATTGAAATTTATTATGTTTGTTGAAAAAAAGATTTACCGACTAATGAAATTAATTATTGTTCTTTGAGAAAATTAAACATTTCAAAGAATTGAAAACATAAATGTAAAATTCTTATGTAGAACTATGATATAATCACATCTGCTGTCAGAAGTAAACTATCAAATATAAAATGGTGAATTAGTTTTCTTAACTCAAACTGGGCAATCTCCAATTAAAACATTTGTGGAGGCAAAGTACTGATCCTTTCATTGCAATGGTTTTCAGAGGGAGAAAATCTCATGTTCAGAGAGATGTGATTTGAGAGAATACCTTCACAGCTCTGTGCTAAATCTTCTGGAAATGTATGGAAGTATCAGGAGGCATTTCTTAGAAATGCCGGATTCCCTGGTACTTAAAATTCTTTCATTTTCTTTACAATTTTTCAACGTTCTATATATTTTGAAATCTTTGGTATTTTGTAAGAAGCATATAAATCTGGAATGATTGAGCCATTTGATAAAGCACCCGCATAAATAAATGAACAAATCCATAGATGCTATAATTATTTGACTCCATTCACTTAGAATCTCTGTGGCTTTTGTCAGGGTTCCTGAACCTTATCTTTTTTAAATGCTGAAATTGTCTTTAGTTCTAAATTGTTCCTTGTATCAAAGCTCCCAAGATTCATAAGCTATCTCAAAGGGCATTTTGAACAAAGAAATGGCTAGAGCGGTACAGATTCAGGAGAATACACTATTGTTTATAACACCCTGTTCTATATTTTAAGACCTTAATAATCCTTCTAGAGAAGCTGAGCCAATTTCTAATCAATAGTAATTATTTTCATCTAACAACCTAAAAAGTACCCTTTAACCCCTAAAAGTAAGTTTTTAAAAAGCCACACACTATTTTCAGGACATGCTGCCGCTAGAATGCTGATGTTTCACTGGTTTTCTCCTTTGAGAATTTAAAGTAGCTCTGCTTTCAGCAATCGCATAAGAACCAAGGTCTCTTCTAAATGTGATTTTAAACAGTCCTATGCTGTTCCATTTTTTTACAAATGTGAAAGAGATATTTCTAACCCCCTTTAAATTTTATTCAAAGTGAATATATAATTATGAAATGCCTATCTAGATTTAAATCATAAATTATGTCATTTTTATTCAGAATTTAAAGTTATACTGTGTGTATTATGTATCAAAATTTGAGATATGACATTGTGTTAGTTTGTGGAGATCTTTTAAGTAGGAGATAGTATTGACTTTTGGAAATATATAGCATTAAGAACATCTAGAGCTAAATGGAGGACTATGCTTTAGACCAGCAGTTCTCAACCTGTGGGTCCCAGAAGTCTCATCTTTTATATTCTGCATGTCATACATTTACATTATGATTGATAACAGTAGCAAAATTACAGTTATGATGTAGCAATAAAATAATTTTATGTTTGGGTTTCACCATCACACGAGGAAGAACCACTGCTTTAGCCAATAAAGCAGGTTAATGATGGCTTTAGAGATAAACATAAAGGTATCTCAAACACACACTTATACCTGTATTTTGTTTATTAGACTATTAAAGCAAAGGACTCCAGCGAATTAGAACTTCCTTGGGAATTTCATGCTGGGGAAATAAAAGACTGGGAGACAGGTGCCAGCTAGATAGGGATCTTGTCAACTGGAAAAGATTTTTAACTTCACAGCCCAGTCAATGATGACGGGAAGTGTCATATCTTGGTCAGGAATCCTTATCTGTGTAGCTCTCCCAAACACTTGATGTCAGCATCCTAAAGATGGACTAGGGGATGAGTCCTTTAACATTGCTCTTCCTCTTCCATATGTGGCCAAATTTAATAAATCTCCCTGATTAGCTTTACATTATTGTTGGTTTAACTGTTATTGAAGACAGGTGGACAAACAGGATGTGGTTGAACTGTGGAGCCAAGACCTTGAAGGAACAACTTTCAAAACAAAAGAAGGCATTATTCCATTTATGACAAAAAGGGCAACCATGAGATAGGTAGAACAAAGCCCAAGGAGCTATGCATGTGGCAAGTAGACCCAGATTGGCAGCTACATTTCTTTATTTAAAATCAATGCTTGAGAGCTTTTCCTCTTCACAAAGATAAAGGAGTTATCAGAGCTAATGGCTGATGTGAGTGCTTAGCACTGTTTTAACAGATTACAGGTCGATTTTAATTTTGCTTTACAAATTACAAAGAGCCCATCAATAAGATTATGGATGAGAGACCCCAAATACTGCTGAGGAAGTAGCCCATCCTTTCAAGTTCAAATGCATTAGTGACAAATATTCCAGAAGGAAAATGTGTCAGAAGACATAGAAGTAAATGTGTTTTTTCTTTGTGCATATACATGCAAGAAACATTCTGACATTATG
The DNA here is from genome assembly GCA_902168405.1 of Peromyscus aztecus. Classification (NCBI taxonomy): domain Eukaryota; kingdom Metazoa; phylum Chordata; class Mammalia; order Rodentia; family Cricetidae; genus Peromyscus; species Peromyscus aztecus. The sequence goes on from CABHPQ010142643.1 coordinate 17,673, forward strand.
ATATTATGATATAATAGTAACTCATCTCAACATATCATAATGGCTTATTTAGAAATTAAGACTTTATTTTGTTAAACGAAAGAGATCATATTGAACTTGAAAAAGTCAGATGCATTATTAAACTGTTAATAAGTACCTGAAATATTTAAAATAATAGTCTCACAAAGTTACAATTTAGAATTTTTAATTGGGGCTATTTTTTGTCAGAAAATAGAAAACTTTGAAGAAATTCATCCTCTCACAAATATTGAAATCATTATGTATTGAAATCATTTTTTGTGTGGTTAAAACAATACGTTACCTTCTCTTAATTTTATAGGCTACACCATTGTTCTCCGCACTAACAGTAATTGAGTTTTCCTGTTTTAACAAGCATTTTTAAAAGGAACATCTAGGCAAGAAATAACCAGCCTATTTTAAACCAAGATGTGTTTAGGCCAGAGTGATGTTAGAATTAAAATTAAGGCTAGAACTATTTGAAGCAGAAGATATGCTAGGAAAGCAGTTTCCTCTAATAAAGGAAGATGGGGAATACACATATGCACTTTGACTAAATTACTTACAAGGGTCAGTGTCAGAAGCGTGATCAAATAATGGAGAAAGTCACATGTGAACAATTATAAGACAGACACAGCATCATTGTCATGACTACACTGAAAAATTATTTCATAGAAGTAAGTTTAATGAAAGAAACTTTGTTTAACTGTGTAATTTTATATACTATTACACACATTTGTAATTTGCAAATCCTTGTGTGACCTGAAAAGGTTAGCAAAACCAATAGTTATGTCCTGTAGCTCTAAGTGCTTCAGGGTACAACATGGCACTTGACTACAGTCTAGGCTTTTCGGAAGTCATTTCAGAAGGCCTCTGCTGAGATCCCATTCTAGGCAAAGCACACAGAAAGACATTTCACAAGGGGAGAATTACAGAGCTGCTGAAGAAGAAAGGGCTCCCAAAGCCCTCTTTGCCACACACAGAAACTTGAAAAAACAAAAACCGCCATTCTCGCCTGCTTGAAACTTTCAGAAATTGCCCTAGTCCACAGTCAGATTCTCTGGAGCAGTTGCCGAGTCAGCGCCTCAAGCAGAGAGGGCAGGCTCTAACAGCAGAAGAACTCAGTGATGCAAAGGATGGCCTTCGTCGGCAAATCGCAGGATTCCCCTCAGACCACTCAGGGTGCAGTCAGCCAGAAGTGAAAATTTGGTTCTCAAGACTCCTCGGGGCAAAGGTTCAAATGATTTCTTTCATAAGTACCTCCTTGGATTGTGTTTGGTTGTAATTAACAGATCTAAAATTCTCTACACCAAATGGAAGACTTTATCAATGAAGTGAGACATAATTACCTGGCACTATAGAGGGCTCTTCTTTCACTCTTCAATGCATAGCTGACAAGCACCGGATTTTGAAGATTTGATCAGTGAGGTCAGCAAGAAGCAGTGAAGGCTGGATGTAAACTTGCCCCTGACTTTTTCTTATTCAATGACTTTGAAACCTGTGACTTCTGAGAGAGCAATAACATGCGATCTGATCATATGCAAATATGAATTATGAGGAAATGATAAATACAGTCTCACTTTTCTATTGACTAATTTATACCTTACCATTACTATTACAAGGTTCACTTCTCTGCAGCTTGGTAATGTTAGTAAAAACAATAAACCTTGAAACAGGGGATTTGGAAAATTAGCCTTTTATATAATGTTCGATGGTACTCCAATGCTTGATTTATGATCAGCATTTGATTATAGGTTAATCCTGTAGATCTCTTAAGGAAGAGTCTCTCTGCTTTACACTATTAAATTGATCCCCATTAAGGCTAAGTAACTCTTTGGAAACAATTGAAAAGCATGGATAAGGATTCACATGTGGATTAATATTAAATAAATAGATTCTTTTACCAGCTCCCCATATTTCCCTTCTACTTTCTTTAACATTCAGAGCAAAACACCATCATATTTTCACACACTGGGGAGCACCACAGATTTAAAAACTGGTGCATCAAGTTCATTTGGTGTAAATAAGACTGGTTTAATCAGCATTTTTGGGCTTCACTGGATCATATAAGAATTGGCAGATATTTCCTCTCTGGAAGATAATTTATCTTGGGCTTAATCACCTTGTATGGTAGTGTATTTCTCTATTTTAGACTCTGCACTCTCCATTGTCTTGCTTAATGTCATGTGTCAGAGGTATTAGGGTCCCATAGCTTCCTGTACTTTGAATGAGCAATAGTTTCAACGGAACACAAAGTGGGATACAGATACCTAGAGTCTCTGGAATGTAGCTGGAGAATTTCTCTCCAGCTCCCTCTAAGTCCCGCCAGTCCAGGAGCCCACTTATAAAATAAACACACAGACTCTTACATTATTTAAACTGCTTGGCCATTAGCTCGGGCCTATCAGTGTCTAGCTCTTACTCTTATATTTAGCCCATTTCTATTAATCTTTACTTTGCCATGTGGCTCGTGGCTTACCAGTACTCTACATCTTCCTTGTCCTGGCAGGGGCTCCAGGTGGCCCCCCTATCCTTCTTCCTTCCTCAATTCTCCTCTCTGTTAGTCCCGCCTATACTTCCTGTCTGGCTATTGGCCAATCAGGGTTTATTTACATATACCGATATCCACAGCACTTCCCCTTTTCTTCTTTTTTTAAAAAGGAAGGTTTTAACTTTAACATAGCAAAATTACATAAAACAAAACAATTATCGAGTAAGAATTAGTTACGATATTAAAGAAGATATCCTATCTATCTTATAATTATGAGTTTAAGGTTATATATCTAACTTACCTTTTATCATAACTGAGGAAATTACAAGTATCTAGTCTTCAACCACATCAAAGACCTCAGAAGGATATAATACTACCTGAGAAATGGGAGAAGGATGTCCACAGCACTGGAAGCAATAGCCTGGCCATAGAGGACCAAGAATTTTGTGAAGAGTAAGGTTTTAGGGATTCCTTTCCCTGTCTTGCTAAAAGTAAACACTGTATTACTTCAACCAAGTATATATATATATATATATATATATATATATATATATATATATATTTTACCTTATAAAATATACGGTTTTCACTAAGCCCAGATTTACACACCATGGCCTCCAGCAAATGAGGAAACATTCAGGTTTATTTGCGTACTAAGAAATCACATGAACTCAAATGAACAACTAATAAAACTGGTTTTAGAAGGGGTAGTTCCAAAGGTGAAAAAAAATATATCAAGGTAGGCATTTTCATTCCTGGACCACAACTTAAAATATATTACTTACCAAAGGCACCTTATCTAACATTTGTTTTCTATAAATATTGGTAAGTAAACCACTTCACAATCTGCAGTTCATTCTGTCTGAGAGTGATTCAGAAGTGAAGAATCACCAAGGTTTATGAGGCACTAGTTAATCCTAACAACAATTTATAACTTTTGTCCTTATAGCCACAGTTAAGTGTTCTCCTCACCACTCATCTAGAAAAATTCTCTTTACAACAGACAAAAGCCACTACAGAAAATCATGACCTCTCAAAATGCAGAGTTATGGGGACCAATCCCAATGGATACATCCACAAAACACCCATACACCTAAAACTCAGTGAACCCAGCAGAAGAGGAGGCAGAAATATTGTAAGAGCTAGAGGATCATGGAGTTTGAGTTGTATCCTAGTAACATCAGGAGTGATAGTTGTCAAGTCTCACTAACATGACCTCCCAAATGTGAGCTGAACAAGAATGACACAAATGAACACGCCGAGCTGGGCAGAGAAAAGCCCTAGAGGCCACAATCTTACACAAAGAACTACAGGCAACTGAATATAGCTGGCAGCAGGTGAGGCGGTCCTCCCCAGGGATGATTATACCACTGCTTGCCCAATACTAAATAATAAACCCTGAAAACATACATATAAGTAGCATTATATGATTCAAAGGGTTATATTTAGGAAAAAATGTATATATATATATATATATATATATATAATAAAAATGCATATGCTCATGAAACAAAAATTACTGAAAAAAGAGACCATGAGTTTGAAAGAGAGCAGGAAAGAGTGTGTGGACGTGTTTGGAGGGAGGAAATGAGGGGATAAAATGTTGTACTTAAATTAAATCTCAATAAAATAAACAAACAAAACAAATATTGTTTAGGACTGTGAGAGAGACAGAATTAGCCTATTTCAGGGATGAGTATCCTTGTTGGTTATCTAATATCAAATTGCAGTCCAGTATCCATATACACTCAAACAGAATGGACTCTACAAGCGGTATTTACATGTTTGTAAATATATATAATATATTTATTTGTAAATATATATCCCAGAATACATATCACACACACACACACACACACACACACACACACACACACACATATGATAGAGAGAACACAAGAAAAGATCTCAATCAAGGAAAAAGATGTTATCAGTTTTAGAGTAGAGGGAGGCATGGGAAGGATTGGAAGAAGATGGGATGGAAGGGGCTGAATGGAGGAAGAGAAAGGGAAAAGTGATGTAGCCATTTTTATTTTAAAAATGTAAACAAATAAAATTAACATTTTAAACTAAAGAATCTATTTAAAAGGAAAAAGAAAAGTGTTCATACTCTTATTAAATCTAGATATATTATTATTATTATTATCATTCACAAAATATTTTGGATGAGCCTAGCGTTAACCCTTTTGTATTGTTTGTTTTGCACACATCACTGATCTCTTTTATAGATTCAAACAGATCTTGGTCAAACAGAGGACTTCAATGGGTATATGGACTGAATAAGGTTCTTTCACTTAAAGAAGAGATAGAGAATTATGACATTGAGTGAAAAAGAGAAAAAATAAGACATCTAATCAAAACTAGATTCAAAATTTCAGTTGTAATTTGGGGTATACATATGTGCATATTACATATTTGAAGGTAAATATTGTAACTTATGTTATATACATAGCTGTAGTCTAAAGAAGGCTTACTTTTACCTGAATGAATTATTAATTTTTGATGTAAATATATGGAGCTACAAACAATCATCTTGAGTCAAGTAACCCAGACCCAGAAAGACATATGCTACATTTAAGCTCACCCATAGTAGCACTAATATCTGGTACATCGATTCAAATAATGCATCTCATAAGTTATCTTATAGTTTCATTTTCAGAAAACAAATTTGTTAAGAAAAATAATGGGGCCTGAGAGATGACTGAGTATTTGTTGATCAATAATGAGCACTAGAGTTCAGACCCTAACTAACGAGGACCAAACCATCCTCCTTAAAAAGCCTGTAAGTACAGCTTGAAGGACTATGGCCTTTTCTAGCCTGTGCTAAACTTAGAACACAAGCTCATAAATGAACATATAAAAGAAATATATTAATAAGTAAAATAAGTAAACCAAGTCATATATCCTTTTTTAATGAATTTTTATAGTGCTTATCTTGAATCTGGATATAAATTATGTTCTTTGAGCAATGTAACTTCACAAGTCTATTAGGCCCAAGTCTCTGTGGAGCAGCTCCAACCTATGGCTTGGTTGCATACTCATGGAGCTTTGTTAAAGGTGTATTAATAGGTTAAAGTTAAAACCTTCCTTTGGTTTAGACAGAAAAAGGGAAGTGAAGGGGGAAGGTCTTTTTGTACGCTGTAAATATGTGTTGTTCTGTTTGGTTGATAAATAAAGCTGTTTGGCCTATGGTAAGGCAGCTTAGAGGCAGCCAGGAAATTGAAAGAGAGAGAGAGGAAGAATGGGTGTGTGTGTGGGGGGGACGCCAGGGAGCTGCCCAAGGAGCAACATGTAATGGGACGCAGGTAAAGTCACAGAACATGTGGCGATACATACATTAATAGTTATGGGCTAATATAAGATATAAGAGCTAGCTAGCACGACAGTTAGGGTGTTTGGCCATCCTATCACCAGAGTAGGTCAGTTTCGGGCTGTTTCTTGACCATTGCCAGCAGTCTATTGTGGGGGCATCTTTGTGGATTTCTGTGGGCCTCTCTAGCACTTTGCTTCTTCCTATTCTCATGTGGTCTTCATTTATCATGGTCTCCTATTCCTTGTTCTCCCTCTTTGTTCTTGATCCAGCTGGGGTCTCCTGCTCCCCCATGTTCTCTTTCCCTCGACCCTTGCCCTTCATTACCCCCTCTCATGTCCAGACTGTTTATGTAGATTTCATCCATTTCTCCGTCATTGGGCGGATCCCCTTGTCTTTCTTGGGGTCCTGTTTTCCAGGTAGCCTCTCTGGTGTTGTGAGTAGCCATCCAGTCATCCTTGTTCCACAACTAGTATCCTCCTATGAGTGGGTACATACCATGTTTGTCTTTCTGAGTCTGGGTTACCTCACTCAGGGTGATTTTTTCTAGATCCATCCATTTGCCTGCAAACCTCATGATGGCATTGTTCTTCTCTGCTGAGTAGTATTCCATTGTGTATATGCCTGAGGGAACTGGATGCAGAGATCCACAGTCAGGCCCTGGGTGGAGCTCCGGAGTCCAATTGACGAGAAAGAGGAGGGTTTATATGAGCGAGAATTGTTGAGACCAAGGTTGGATTAAGCACAGGGACAAATAGCCAAACGAATGGAAACACATGAACTATGATCCAGTGGCTGAGGGGCCTCCAAGTAGATCAGGCCCTCTGAATAGGTGATACAGTTGATTAGCTTGATCTGTTTGGGAGGCATCCAGGCAGTGGGACTGGGTCCTGCGCTCAGTGCATGAAATGGCTGTTTGAAACCTGGGGCTTAGCTTGAAACCTGGGGCTTAACAGAGATGCTTGGCTCAGCCTGGGAGGAGGGGACTAGACCTGACTGGACTGAGTCCACCAGGTTGATCTCAATCCTCGGGGGAGTCTTAGCCCTGGAGGAGATGGGAATGGGGAGTGGGCTAGGGGGAAGGGGAGCAGGGTGGGAGGGGGGCGAACAAGGGAATCCATGGCTGATATGTAAAATTAAATTATATTGTAAAATAAAATAAAATAAATTAAAAAAAATTATTGAACATTTTGTAAAGAAAGTTAAAATATATTGCCATCAGAATTTTAAAAAAAAAAGAGCTAGCTAGCAAAAGTCTTGAGCCATGGCCATGCAGTTTTAATTAATATAAGCCTCTGTGTGTTTACTTGGGGACACGAGTGGGAGAGATTTGTCCCGACAGCCAGCAGACTGGCATACAGGAAATCTTCTGACTATAGTATTTTCTTCTCTCTGATCATCCCTGCCTTAAAACCTCACTAAATTTACTTCCCTCTGCCTCCTGAAAAAATCTTTCCTATGGCACAGGTAAGACCCACCGTATCATGTATGAGTGGTAGTCCTTAAGCGAGAAGTTCTTTACTCATAGGATGCAGTGCTAGGATGTATGTCTCAAATGCTGCCTACAGTCAGAACACAGCCATTTATAGCATCCTCATCTCTCAGGAAGCTCATCCTCTTTTGTGATGTCCACCCTCAACAGTCTTGCTCCATTTCTTTATGAGCCAAGCCTACTTGGTCTTCATGAACATTAGATAGTACTTGTAATGACCTCATCAAAACAATTCTCCTACCCTTAAACACCTTTTATGTTTGGGCTTGCTTGTCTCAGAGAACAATTTTGTCATTCAAAATAATCAGCCTACATTCCCTTCCCCCACCTTTCCGTTGTGAAGTCACATTAACCCAATTATATTTTTGTAAAGTATTTTTTTCACAGGTGAGTTATTGTTACTACTATTATTGATATTAATGTGAGTTTTCGATGCTGTTAGGTCTACCCTTTCTTCCATAGCCCCTTACAAGAGTCACTGCCTATTATAACTCCCTGGTGACAGTTGATAAATGTCACATAATCAATCCTGAAAGAGAATGTCTAGGCCATAAAAGAAAGGGCTTTGCTGTTCTCTATTAACCATGAGGATGTAATCTTAAAGGAACAACAACAGTAACAATTTGTTTCTATATGTTTATGAGAAATTTCAGTATCTTCTTACTGACAGCATGCAAAATTTTTAATCTCTGTCTGATATGGCAGAAAGACTGGCAATAAAATTAATGGAAGAGCAACTACAGATAATGCAATTGACTAACACTAAGAATTTTTAACTTTAGAGTATTAACTACACATTTCCTTCTTTCCTAGTTATGTGAGGTTCCTAGTTTAAAATTCGTAAGATGTCATAGAATATTGTTTTGTTGCTGAATTTCTAACACATTTCACTGTTAGGTGTGTGATGCACAGTCAAGAGGGAATTATCTCCCACAAGTGATTCTTGAACGCCTTTCATCTATCTCAGAATCAAATAGAAAATTAAGTTCTCATAGACACACCATGCGCCTAATGCAAGTCTTTCTGTTTTCAAATCTTTAATAGTCCCCAGGAACTGCTTTGGCTCATAAAGAACTGGAAGAGTTACATCCATGTATGAAGATGCAACTCCTCTTTATCTGATACAGAACCATGTGGGGAATATTCTTCCTGTAGGGATAGATTTAATATAACATTATAAAATGTATAGACCCTCTTTTAACTATTTTAGTTAAACAAATGTGTATTATGAATACTATGTATGCAAGTGTGTGTGACAGGTACTGAAGTGCTCCATGAATTGTTACTGGTGTTAAAATTCTATGTCTTGAAGTTGTAGCTTACACCTCTTCTCAATTCTCATGTGTATTATTATTGCCCTCAGATTGGGAACAAAACCGCATGCAAATAAATCAACAGTGGCAATGCCTTGAGTGGAGAAGGAAACCTGATTTTGTGGAAAGCAGCATTCCTTTGTTTCCCTGAACAGAAATGCCCTCAAGGTTCACAGAGTGTAATGAAGACAGCTGTGGGAAAAGCGTGGAAATTCGGAGAAAGTAACCCTACAATGCACTTTCTCAGCCTGGGTTCACAAAGCTGGAGTGGGTGGCAGTGGAGGAAAAGCAGCTGTGCGCGCAGCAGAGGGAGAACCTGAGAGCCGTCCCCACATCATGCTTCATGTTGTTATTTTTTTTTTAATGTACTTATTGATCTTGTCTGTAGGCAATGCCACAATTCTGTATATTCACAGTTGATCACAGATTTTGAGGGGCATGAAAACATTACTTCACAAAAGAACAAACATTTGTGAAAAGCCTATGGCAAGAATCCAGCTGTTTAATAAAGTTTACAGATACTCACAGGCAATCCTTTGTATTTTATACAGCTCCTCATAAACAGTGGTTTGTCAAATATAAATGAAAAGTGTCAATTTATTCAGTTTTTATCATTTGGCTCCATATTTCCTTGTTAGAAGGAAATCTGCTCAGAGGGGAAAAATAAGACTTTAAAGAATTATAGAAAAAAAAACCTTTACAAAAATTTAAAAAAAAAATGATTTTTGTAATTAGGTACAGGAAAACTTGGGCCTGAGAGAAGATCGTGGTGGAAGATTTCCTTAAATAACTTTTAATAATAAGATATTTTCTGTCATTTTTCTTCTTCTGACATAGGTAATAGTGGAGATATATATTTATGTTTGATGGCATGTAGAGGAAGGGAATTCACATGTGAGCATGTGTGAGGAAGCTGAGGTTCATGGCTACCATCTTCCTTCATTACTCTCCACCTTTATTGTTTTTGAGACCGGCTCTCTCAATCAAACACTAAGTTCTGACCATTGTGACAAGTCTCTGGACAACTTTGGGTATTCCTGTATCTGGCATCCAAAGCTAGAAATCTAGGAATGCTACCGTACTTCTGGACATTTACATGGGGTTGAGAATCTAAACTACAGCTGCCTGGGTTGTTTGATAAACACCTTAACTGCTCAACTTTCTCTCCAGTGAAAACTATGAGAAATTTTAATATTCAAATGGAGATTTTTATATGATTTTTTTTATCTTCAATTCAGATTACCCACCTCCCTAGAAAATATCTTTAAATATCCATTACACTGAAAAACACTGGAGAGAGTAATGTGTGTGTTTTTTGTGAGTCTATATATTTCTCTTTGGCAAATAGTGGAAGAAACACACTAAGAAGATGGACATTAAGAATGTAACAGTTCTCAATCACTATAGGAGAACTCCAAATTCCTACAGGCTGACTGTGATATTGCTATGATTTACCTTCAGGAAGCAAGATGCCCTAGAAT
>CABHPQ010142644.1:347-25944 GCA_902168405.1 Peromyscus aztecus
TCCTCCTTCTCCTCCTCCTCTTCCTCCCTTGGTCCCTTTGCTCTACTTCTTTACTTTTCTTCCCTCAGCAAAGGCTCACCACTACCATGAAAGACAGCCACCTGGTCTGCCAAGAAGAGAGTGCAGGGCCCTGGAGATTCAGGAAGAACTCTCTATGGGGGAGCTGGACACAGTCCCAATGGCTGGAGCTGGGCAAAGTTACTAAGATAAAAGTTTCAAACTGATACTGCCATTGGGGTGTTGGAGACTCCAGGTGGTTCCAGGCTGGCCTCAAACTTGTCATGTAGCCCAGGATGACTTTGAGCTCCCCACCGCCACCTCTTAAGTTCTGGGATTAAGGTGCCACCATGCCTAGTCGATACAGTACTGGGGACCGAACCCGGAGCCTCACCTATGCTAGGCGAGCTCTCTATCAACTGAACTATACATCTCCAGCCCCTCGGCTAGTTCTTAAAGCATCTAATAGCTTTATAGACCAATTGGGCGTTGTTGGCTTAGGGGAGTTGGGAGTTTCTTGGATATTTGGGGCTGCCTTGTATTTTATTTCTATCCAGTCTCTCAGAGAAGATGACCAGGCAGAATGCCGGTGACTTTGAGAAGAATCTCTGGTGGTATGTAGATGGGAACGGGGTTACACTGCCTTTAAGCTACTTAATCCTTTCTTCAAGCTCCTTGAAATTCTAGTCTGAAATTACTATCATTAATGGTATCCAGAGGGCTTTTAAAGATGAACCTCCTTTCCAGGGTGATTATCAGGGCGGGTTTGTGCCTAGCCTTCAGCCCCACCCTTCTGGGTTGGTCTTATAGGGGAGAGGCCAGGAGGCCTGACAATCTGGAGAACTCTCAGCCAGGGTGGCTCTGGGTGAGCTAAGTCATCAGGAGGGGAGAGGGTGGGGTGTTCCCTGATGCCTCCGGTTCTCTGTTTTAACTGGCCTCACCACCAGGCTCCTTCTTACCTCCCAGATCTCAGCATAAGTGTCAGTCCCTCTAATAAGAGCCATTAATCATCATGTCTCTCTTTACCACAAGGCCTTACTTAACTCTCTCCCACTCTGCTTTTCTTCCCGTTCCTCATTGACTTCGTCACTCCCACTAATGTGGGAGCAGTCACAGCAAGGGGACAGTTTGTCTTGCTCACTCAGCTTATCCCAACACCAAAGAGTCTTCTCTGTATGACAGTTCTCAGTTCTAGGCACAAGTGAGTCTCCCGAGTCTGCCCAGACAAGAATGACAAGAAGACCTACCATGTGTGCAGCAGGGAGATACTGAGAAGTCATTCAGCCAGCTTTGAGAAGACCTGCATAACAGTAATGGAACAGATTGAAGAGCACCTAGCTGCCCTTGAAAGTGATTCCTACCTGCTCCCAGTACCCTGAAGGCTAAAATAAGGGCTTTGTGTGGAAGCCCCAGGACGCTGCATTTTAACTCAGCAGGACAAGAGGGGTGTGGTCTCCTTAGGAGATGGATAGGTGGGAGGGAGGGAACACGCAAAGGAGGGGGGGGCACACGACTCAGACATCTTTCCTCCTTCTGAGATTCATAGATTATTTCAAGAGCCTTGTTTCATTGGAAATAAAGATTTTGCTCTAATTCTCAACATTGGGCACCTGGGTATTTGCAACCGTTATAGTTTCTCAGACATGGTCCTGTTCATGATTAATGGATGTTAGAATGGGATTTTTGTAACTGAAAGCGAAGGATTCACACCTCTTAATGGATGAAAAATCAAAATTATGCACAGTCAAGAAAAGTAGAGGGTAATTTATTATCTGTAGCAGATAAGGAAAACGTGGGGCTTATTTCCAAAGCAGTTTTCTCTTTCTCCTCCTCCCCACACCAACTCAGTATCATGTAAGTCAGGCTGTCCTTAGATGTTCTGTGTACCTGAAGAAAACCTGGAATGATGAGCTTCCCACCTTTACCTTCCTAGGAGTACAGGTACAAGTCACCATGCCTGGTTCATGTGATGGTGGGGACTGAACCCAGCCAGGGCTTTGTGCATGCTAGGCAAGCACTTTACCAACTGAGCTGTATCCCCAACTGGAATTCTTATTTTATAGATGAAATATTTTAGATTACTCAACAGATACACTATGTACTCTTTCCATTGGAACTGAAAAGTCCACATCAACTTTGAGAAATTTTAAGATGCCTGTAAACACCACTTAAGGGAATTCTCATACCAGAACAAAATAAAAAAATCATGAAGAATTTTAAATTTGCAGGGAATCTTTATAAAAGTCACATGTTTGTACGAGATGATGTTAGTTATTTTTCATGTCGTTATGGTTGGTTTTCTCTTTCATAACATCTACTCTTCCTCTCTCTAACTGAGAACTGAGCTAGACTACACCATGCACCCCTTGCTGATGCTCAAGACCAATCATACAGTCTGTCTGTTGTTCTACAGGTCCAATCTGGTGTGGGCAGGGAGGTAACAGAAGGAAGTGATGAGAAAGAGAAATGTTGGATGGGGATAGAGTGGGATGAGGTGTCACCAGCAGACTTCAGTACAGGAGCCAGCTGCCCAGTGTGCTCGGGTCTTGATGTGCTCCAATAAACATTTCTAATGCAAAGGTGTCCAACTGCAAACATGCCCAGAAAATGGAAGAAAAAACATATATGTGGTGCTTATGTATCACATGCAATTCAGGGTGAAGTTTGGAGAGAAATAAACAAAAGGCAAAGGTGTGTGTTCTTTCACCAGCACTAGCTTGAAGACAGCTGGATCACCACCACTACCAGCATGAACAAATTGGTCTTGTCATGTGGTCAGGCTCTTGTTGCCTGGGCCCTCTGGCCCAGATGAGGTGGATGATGATGGTCTCATCCTCTATGATATATCATTCCTATGTTCTTTATAGTGAGGTCATGGATGCCAGGATAGATGTTTATACAAGTTCCTTTAATAACAACTTTGTGATTCTCATCTTTCTGGTAGTGAGACTCCCAGAGAAATAATCATCTGCTACATTTTAGAAAGCCTCTTAGTCCATTTGATGTTGCTATCATAAAATACACGAGTGGGTTCTTTATAAGGAAGAGAGGTTTCTGGCATTCATGGATTTGATGGTTGAAAAGGCCAGAGTCAGGCAGCGACTTCTGACGAGGGCCTTGTGCTGCATCCTAGTGTGGTAGATGGCATCACGTTGTGGGGGCGTGTGGGAAAGCAGTTGGTGATGCCTAAGGAAGATGCTGAACATTTTGTGAGGTGGCCTTGTTTTGTAACAACCATTCTCAGCAACTAATCCAATCCAAGAGACACAACCCACTCCCTTAGGATGTACATGAATTCCTACTGAGCATGGTAGCCCATGACCAAATCAGGCCTTAGGGGTTTTTTGTTTGTTTGTTTTTGCTTTCTTTTTTGAATGCGTATGTGTACATGGTATATGTACTTGTGTATATTCATGTTGGCATGTCTGTGAGCCCACATGTGTGTGGAGGCCAGAAGTTGATGTCATATGTCTTCGCCATCACTATCTACGGTATTTATTGAGGTAGACCTCTCACTAACCCTGGACCTCACTGTTAGCCTGCTTCCCTGGGAACTCTCTGTCTCTGTTTTCCAAGTGCTGGGATGACAGGATGTCTTCAAGCCTGCCTTGAATCAATCCTTCAGATTCTGGGGATGCAAATTCTGGTCCTCAAACTTGCACTGCAGGAACTCTATTTACTGATCCTCCACCCTACATTTTAAAGGGCCCATCACCTCTCCACACCATTACTCTGGGGTCATGCTTCTACTACATGAGCTCTGGGGCATAAACTACATCCAAACCATAGTAGAAAGCACAGCAGCAACTTCCTGCATCCAAATAGGATTCTAGTCTGTGCTGTTGGAAACTTTTCACTTATGGGAGCCTGGGTGGAGGCCGGTTACCTCCACTGGGGCTGCTCTGCTTCTTTCTCTGGTTTTCCATGAGGCAGAAGGGGATTTCCTATCAGGAACCACCATGGTATCTGTCTCAGCCAGCAGGAGGGGATTTTGGAAACAGGGTCCTTTATCTCTCTCAAAACACAATGCTGGTCTCTTGTGCTGTGGACTGGCTGTGGAAAAAAATAAAGGTTATTTAAAGTGTGCACTTGCAGACCAGGGAATTGTGTTTTTGCATGTGTTATAATTATTGCAGGAAAGTGTCAGGAGCAGCTGGGAAGGAGACCTGAGGGGTAAAATCAAGATGGCAGCTCCGGAAAAGACGACAGAGTTGTTCGAGTATCGTGTTTTCCAAAACTGGGGACATGTTCTCCTGTGGCATCTGAGATGATTTTGGAGCTCTTGTGGGCAAACAGAAAGAGGAGTGCAGACCTTCCCTATGATGTCAACAAAAGTAGCCAGATCTCATTAACATGATTTTGCTTGCAGTAGCTTATTGTTACTCTTTCCTTCTATTTTCAGCAAAGGAAGCTGGCTTTCCACTTATAACAATGACATCAAGTGCTCATTTCAAATTCACTTCTTAAAAACGGGAAGTGTAGATTAAAAATGTCAAGGAGATAATGTATTTTAAATGTGAAAGTGTGATTGTGCCACTCCAATAAATGAGCTTTTGAAAATAACCCTAATCTCTCATGCTACTGAGAAAGATCAAGGCCATGGTCACAGTGGTGACTGGCCAGGGTCTCCTGGAGATTCATAGTAGAGACAGGATGTAAGTGAACTGGAACAGCTAAGGTCACAAATTCCCCATTTCTGTTCTTGGTCCTGCACACTGTACCCCGGCCTGGCTCCTGCCTCTCCTCCAGTGAGGAGGTCCCTGAAATGGAACACAGCACCATGTGTTTCCCATTGGTTGCTCAAATCCAGACAAGAGGTCATGATGTGTATCAGAGGTGGAAGCTTGGCCCCAGCCACAGAAGGGACTTCCTGAAGCTTCTATAGCAAATATTCTGATTCATTTCACCAAAGCTTTCCCAGAACTTCTTGAGGCCTTAAAATTGCTTTCTTCGCTCATTAAGAAAAGTACAGGGAGCCACTTTTTATCTGTGACCTACAGATTTTCAGCATACCCAAGGGGAAGCAGGGACAAAGGGAGACTTTTGGGACTTGACACTACGTGACCTAAATTTAAAAAGGAGAAACATTGGAGGTCCAGGGAAATATGACTTGAAGTTCAGTTTAACTAAAAGAAGAACCTGGGGTCCATGTTCAATAAATCTCAACAGCAATTGAGTCATCTAGTAATGTGTGTGGGTCCTGAAGCCGGACTAAATGCCTCCTACAAGTTTATTACACCCTAGAAGTCGCTCAAAAGAGAAGTTTCTGACAGAGGTGGCTGAGGAGATATGTCAGTAAAGTGCTGGCCATGTCGGCATAAGGACCTGAGTTCAGTCCCCAGCCACCGTGTGGTTTAGTAAAAGGCTAGGTGTGATGATGTATGCATGTAACCTGTGTAGGAAAGGTAGACAGTTGATGCCTGGGGCTCCAGATCCCAAGGAAAGATACTCTCAAAAAAAAAAAAAAAAAAAAAAAACAAGGTAGGTGGTTACTAAGGAATACCACCTATGGTTGGTTGAACACACACACACACACACACACACACACACACACACACACACAAACACACCTCCTGTGGGAGGATATGATTTTCTCCCAGGCCAGTCCCTCTCTCTAAATCTTATTTTCTGCAGGGAGAGGACTAATAGTCACTCAAGGTATGAGGCCTAGAATGGGGTTCCCCAGGTGCCTTAAGATAACGTTTGTGGAGGACTAATAGCCACTTTAAGGTGTGAGGCCCACAGCCTCTGAAACCTTGAGCCTAGCACAGTGGTTCTCAACCTTCCTAATGCTGAGATCCTTTCATATCATCCCTCATGTTGTGGTGGCCCTCAACCATAAAACCTCATGTGGTGACCTCCAACTATAAAATTCTTTCATTGCTACTTCATAACTGTAATTTTGCTAGTGTTATGAATCACAATGTAAATATGCAGGGTATCTGATATGTGACCAATGTGAAAGGGGTCGGGACCTCCACCTTGACCTAGGGACTAGTGAACTGCAAGCTTCCCCAGAGGGATCCTGAAGGACAGGCAAACACAGGGGCCATGACCATCCCTGGAGGCCTAGGACCTTCAGATGACAGGAGTCTCCAACCACGCCAGCGTTTCAGGCCCACAGTTAGTTGCATGGATTAATATCTCTAGGGAAAGAGGTCTCTCGGTTAGGGAGGTGGGAGCAGGAAGGGTGTGGGAGGTAGGGGGAATCAGTGAGCCCAGTGAAGAGAAGAAACTGAACACACCTCAGGTGATCTGGAGGGGCCAGTGAACAGGAAAAGGCGACCTTGGCTGAAATTCTTGCAGCCTTATCATCTTTCACGTGTCACCTGAGCAGCCAAAGAATTTTGCTCAAGTTCTTGTGAATTCCCTTAGTTTTGTATATATGGCTCCCTCCTTCAGATATTAAACATTTTAGCAGTGGTTCACCTTAAAAAAAAAATCAATTAAGGTCTGGTGAGATGGCTCAGAGTAAAGGCACCCATCACCAAGCCTGATGACCTCAGTTCAATTCCTGGGACCTACACGGTGGAAGGAGAACCAATTCCTGAAGGTTGACCACTAATTGTTGTACATCTGCACCCTGCCTCCCCACAATAAATAAAAAATGTTTTAAAAAAAATCAAATCATGTGTAGAAGGATCCGGGAAGAAATGGTTAGGGGCTGGCCTAAATTTATTCCTAAAATGAACATGAACTTGGAATGAGCTGGCTTTGCTGGCCTTCTGCAGGTGAGTCATCAGATGAGGCTAAAGGAGTTTTCTCCATAGCTTTTCAATCTGAGGTGCCAGTAGGAACTCAGAGTCCCCTTGGCCACCCCTAGTAAAGCTCACAGCATTGGAACTTCAGATTCAAGCTTATATTTGAAACCCCACTTTGCTATCTCTGTCTATGACATCTTGACATGTAAGTCACATGTGTCTCCATCACAGATCCTTGAGGAGGGCGGGGTATGGGAAGTCACTGCCTTTGACATGTCCTATAGGTACCCTCCTGGTTTCCCAAAGTACATGTCGAGAATGTCTCATCTGTGAGTTTAGGTCACATTATTCCAACACTGATTTCAAAGTTCAGAGAAAATAACAACTCTCTTGTGATGTAGCAATAAGGACAATTATATTTACGGATACAAGTAGGCGTTTGGGCAATGCATGGAACTAAAATGAGAAATAATGAAAAGGATCACAGGCTCCTACATGTCATCATGCCCCCAACTTGACCCTCTATGCTTCTTCACTACAAGAAGTTGGAGTGGGGGAGGGTATCCTGGCAAGCAGTCACCACATCATGGACTCCCAGAAGAGTTGGAGACTTAGTCATGTGAATTGTTGAGGCTTTGCCACAGTAGCCACTGACCATCTCAGGCCAAGACTAGCACCAAGCAGGGCCTTGAAGAGTCTGAGATGACACTGTTGGATCACATTTAGGGAAGCTTATTTTTAACTTCTAGAGTGGGGTGGTTCCTTTCAATTATCAACTTGATACAGTCTAGAATCACCCAGGAAGAGAGCCTCCAGAGACAAAGTCTAGTGTTGTGGGAATTTGCTCTGCTAATGACTTTGGGGTATCTGACCCGACAGAGGTGTGGTTTTCTCTGGGTACATGACTGCTTAGAACTGAGGAGGGGGCCACACACTTGGTCTCTCTTGAGGTGGTCGGAAACTGGACGACTGGTTCCATTCACCCCTGGGCAGAACGAAGGGCAACGATGGCTGTTTACTTTGTTCTGTATTCTTGAGTGTATTTCTCCCCATGTTCTATCTTAATAAATCCATTGATACCCTTTAACAGACTCTGGTGGATTCACTTAACAGTCCAGGTCAGGGTGGCCTGTGAATGTGCCTGTAGGGGATTGTCTTGATGACTCTAATTGATATAGGAAGACTCTACCCTACAAATAGAAAGTACCAGTCCCAGTTTTTTGAGTGCTAAGAATGCATATATTCATTTACCTCTGTATCTGGACGTCATGTGGCTTGATTCCTTGAGTTCCCCACAATTACAGGGTATAACCTGGCATTGTAAGTCAAATCAACCTTTCTCCCCCAAGTCGCTTTTTGTTAGAGAAATCAACAAAAATCACAGAAATCAAACTAGAGCACATGGCTTAGTTGGGCGGGAGTAGGGGTTGATGACTGGGGATTTTAGGACCTGAAGATGAACGTTAAGGATATCTCTGAGAAGAGCCTCTTCAGTCTTCCCACATGGCCATGTGGCTGCCACTTGCATGATGAGAAAAACTTTGTATTGTTGCTGTGCATTGAGGGCTAGGATGACCAGATTGCTCTGCTTTGGGAGAGAGGTAGACAGCAAAGAAGCAGGGAGGGAGACAGAGGCCTAGGGAGGCAAGGGAGAAAGAAGGTGGGAGACAAAGAGGCTCACTGTAATAGGTCGTCGACTTGACACACAATTGAGGCGTTACCTCCATCAGATTGCCCTGCTCATGTGTCTGTGGGGCGTTTTCTCAACTGAGGATTGATGTGGGAGGACCCAGCATGCTATGGGTGGTACCAACCCTGGGCAGGTGGGCCTAGAGTATACAAGAAAGGTAGCTGAACAAGCCATAGGGAGCAAGTCAGTAAGCAATGTCCCTCTATGTCCTCTGCTTCAGTTCCTGCCTCCAGGTTCCTTCCTGTCCTAAGTTCCTGTCCCGACTTCCTTTCATGATGGACTGACTGTAAACTGTATGCGGAAATAGACCCTTTCCTCCCCAGGCTGCCTTGATCATGGTGTGTGTCACACTGTAACAGGAAATAGACTAGGACATCCACTCAGCAGGAGCCAGAGGCAGCTCCACTGCCCCCCAGGAGCCGTATGTGCAGGGACAAACTGACTCCCTTCAAGGTCTGCTCCTTGTTATAAACTGAAGACAGACTGAGTACCATTGGGGAATTTTAGGTCAGATTAATCAGGCTTAAGGCCATGAGCAACACCCAATAGATGTGTGTGTGGCTGTTCCTCTGTTTTGGGTCTCAGGAGACAAGGCCTCTGTGTCTTGTCCTGAAATTTACTTCTTGTTCATTTCCTCTGGTTTGACCTGTATATTAGGGGACTGATGATCTGGCTGTCTACTGTTCTGCTACCACAGATACATACTGGTATGGTCTTTAGGATATGAATTGTTAGCATACACACATATATTATAACCAACATTACAAAAGCTTCACGGCCTAAAGCAAAAATAAACACACTATTTCTCTAATGCAACGGAGGGAGGTTCCATCTTTTTGTTTTCTTGTTTTTTTTTTTTCCACTGTGCAGTTTTGGAGCCTGTAGACTAGGCTGTCCTTGAACTCACAGAGATCTGACTGCCTCTGCCTCCCGAGTGCTGGGATTAAAGGCACGCACAACCATCAAGGTGATTTCCATTTTAACAGCTTCCATGAGCAGCAGCTGAGGCACCAGTGGGTGGGACATTGGCTGAAGGCTTGACTGGGTTTCCTCACAGAGGTGTGTACTGGCTGGCTGTTGTAGGCCGTGGTTTCTCCTGGCAAAGACCTGTCCATAGGGCAGCTTGAGTGTCTTCATGACATGGTGGCTTCCTTCAGAGTAGAGAATTAAAGCAAGAGTGGCAACATTTTTTATGACTTGGCCTCAGGAACCACACTATCACTTTACCACGTGCTGTTGGTCTTATTCTAATGTGTTAGCCCCAATGCTTTGTGGGGGTGCACAAATCTCTGGAGCTGGGATCCTTGGGTGCCATTGCCTGGCTACATAGGGTCGTCTTAGGTATGAAAGGCTGAGTCTTTGATCAGCTTGCTCTTCACAATATAAACTCCCGTTAAAGCACAGTTAACTAACACCATGCAGCCTTTGTGGTTCACTCAAGGAACAATTCTAAACGTATCCTCTAAGTCAGGAAAAATAGTAAGGAGGAGATTCAGAAAGACCTATAAACGTGTAGACTAGTAGAGAAGCAATACCTTGCCTGAAAAGTAAGATTGAAGGAGTAGCAATGGAGACGTTGGCAGGGTGAGACGGGGCGAGCATAGGCAGTGGCCAGCTCTGCAGCCCACTTGGGTCAGCTGGGTGCTGAGGGCTGGGCAGATCACTGGACAGTGGGAAGGAGAGCAGTAGCGTGGATGGCTTTCCAGCCTGGAGTAACAGAATAAGAAAAACTATAGGACTGTCACCGCCCTGAGCCTGGCTGCAGTTACCAATCTCGGACTCTAGAATCATCTCAGACAATACATTTATCATCCTGTGAAGCCAGCAGCTGCTCTTGTCTGTTATTGCCAACCAGAAATTCATCAGAAAGTTCTGGAGTGATTCCACCATGGTGGACCTGCCTGTCATGTTAGAACAAAAGAGAATGCCGAAAACAGTTTCCATTGTGGAAATGACGGTCTCGTGCTCCTTGGCTGGAGGCAAATGGAATTCCGTAAATTTGGACCCCTCCCTGCTTGCTCTCAGAGAGGGGGTGCATATGTGTGTATTTATAGGCCCAAGAATGATTTTCCTTTGTTTGGAAGAGGCCCCTACCTGCTGGGACCAGAGGAGGTCTGAAAAGAGCACGTGAGGCTCACAGGCCTGCTGGGACCAGAAAGTTTAAAAGCTGTTTTGGGTTTCAGCCACCTCAGAAGTGCAATTCTACATGCCTTTGATTGGCTGGAAAAATGATACGTTGTGCTCTCGTTCTAATATTCAGTCTGTGAGCCTGCACAAGGCTTGCCCCGTGGCCCGCTTTGTTGCTATCTTAGCTTATATATTCCTTCAGGGGAGTGATTCCACTAGACCTCTCCCCTCTGTCCTGTGTTCAGAGGGCATTTAACACACATCTGAGATGAGACAGAAAAGGAGAAGCAAATGGAGGCCATGGTCTGCTGCCCCACACCACCTTCCCTATTGTCTGGAGTCAGCCCAGCCTCACCTGCTTCCCTCTCCCTCAGGGCTTATTTACAATGCTCTCCTCCTCCTAATTCCTCACAGAATATCCACGGCCCCCAGGGTGAGGAGCTGAAGAGCTGAGCTCACACCTGGCAGTACCCCAGGAGAGAGACTTGTTCAGGCCTGAGCCCTGGGTGGGGAGATGTGGGGACCAGCAGGCCTGCACTCCACGCTTGGCAGAGGTTAACAATGTCAGATAACAGACAGCCTTTTTTTTTTTTTTTTTCATTTTTCCAGCCCTACAGCACTTTCCAGGTGTGCCGAGAGGCCTGATCCTGATGCCAACCTCCCAAGTCACATTCAACTGACAGGTGAGGTTTGAAGGGCTGAGACAGAGGCCTGGCAAGAAGAGAGATGCATCCCACCACAGACAGGCAGCCTGCTGGCTCATGACTTCACCATGTGGGCCTTCTACTGGGGGACAGGGCTGTGCTGTTGATGTAGTACAGTCCCAAAAGGTGCCCTGGACCTCAGTGAGATGGCTGCCTCCCTCTCCCCTCACAGGCAAGGGAGAGGAGGGAGACACAAAAGCAGACATAAAAGCTGCCAGAACAGGTCAGCCAGAAACAGCCCAACTCCCGTCAGCCTTGACTGGTGGAGGATGAAGGGGGTCATGGGTCTCCTCACCCAGATGGTGTGCTGTTCTGAGACTCTCAGGAAACCTGTCTCCTCCACCCCCCCACCCCCATCCCACCCCCGGTTGTTCTGTGCTCTGCCTTGAAGAACAAGTCCAGTCAGATTTTTGCACATGGAAGGATGGCCAGCGCCTGCTGGCTGTTCTATCAGATGCTTTGCCAGGGTTAGGCCCTGGGGCTCTGATCCTCTGGACAGTGTTCTCTCAGGAGCCATGAGAGAGTGAAGGCTGGGACCCAGACATCCAGGACAGGCTCAAATCACCTTGCTGAGCACTGACATTCAGTTTCTGCCTATAGAGTTTTTAATGTGTTATTCGAGTTTGTGGGTATTAGCTGAGGGAAAAACAGACATGGTTTTTGAGTCCGGATCATTTCTTTTGTTAAAAAAAGACCATCTTTGGGGGGCTGAGGCGGTGGTCCAATGGGTAAATGCTGGTTGTACAAGCAGGAAGACATGAGCTCAGTCTCCAACACCCATGTAGAAGGAGTGATGGCGCATGTCTGCAGTCCCAGTGCTGGAGGGCACAGATAGGAAATATGTGGGACTTGCTGACCACCCAGACCAACAAGCTTCCGGTTCAATGAAAGACCATTTCTCAGACAATAAGGTGGAGGGATAGAGGAAGGCACTCAGCATCAATCACACACACACACACACACACACACACACACACACACACACACACACACGATTATGTTTCAAGAACAGGTTTATAATCACAGCTGAATTGTGTACCAAGTATAGGGAATCCCTATATGCACAGCCTCCTTGGCACTATGGAAGTGTTTGCTTTCACACACAGATTTATCTTATTTCATTATCATTACCTAGAGCCCAGGGTTTACATGAGGGTCTACTTGGTGAAGAGTGTTCCATGTGACCAATTTGGGAAGTTCTATATTGACCATTGCAAACGAATCATGTAGAACACTAACTACCATTATCCCATAAATCTCTTTCTCTGCCTAGTCCCCTTCCTTCCCTTTCCAAACAACCGCTAATCTACTGTCTCCATAGTCCTGCCTCGTCTGCTGTGTGCTACAATTGAAATCTGTCAGTGACCTTTTTCAGTACATACAATTTCTGTTCCTTCGTGTGCTTTCTTATCTTGCTAGTTCAGTTCTTTTTAGTGCTGAATAATATTGTCTAGGTGCCCTATAGTTTATACATTTACTTAATTCATTTGTACTGCTGTTACAAAATTCCGGAGACTGGATAATTTATAAAGAACACAGATTTGTTTCTTATCACTCTGGAGGCAGTTGACGAAGTGCAAACAGACCTGAGGCTGTGGAGGGCTGCTGTTTGCTTTCAAGATGTCTCCACACGGGAATAAGTACACGGGAGGAGTGACAGAGGTGAACACACTAACTCCTTCAAGCTGGTGTGTGTGTGTGTGTGTGTGTGTGTGTGTGTGTGTGTGTGTGTAGGCCAGAAGTCAACTTCAGGTGTTGTCTCTCAGGAACAGTTCACCTTTTTACAAGATAGTCTTTCATTGGGACCTGGGAATCACTAGGTAGGCTAGGCTCGATCCTGGATCCTCCTGTCTCCTCCTTTCCTGTGCTCATCAGTGTTTACCACCACACCTGGCCTTTTTACATGGGCACTGGGGATATGAACTCAGGTCTTCATGCTTGCATGACAAGCACTTTTCTGTCTGATCTATCTTCCCAAACTCTTTTTTTTTTTTTTTGGTTTTTCGAGACAGGGTTTCTCTGTGCAGCTTTGCGCCTTTCCTGGAGCTCACTTGGTAGCCCAGGCTGGCCTTGAACTCACAGAGATCTGACTGCCTCTGCCTCCCGAGTGCTGGGATTAAAGGTGTGCACCACCAACGCCCGGCCTTCCCAAACTCTTACTACAAGCTTCTTTTAATTTGAAATTTTAAAAGTGTGTGTGTGTGTGTGTGTGTGTGTGTGTGTATGCATGTGTGCTTACTACTTGTGGGAGTGGGTTCTCTTCTTCCACCATGATGGTCTCAGGGATTAAATTCAGCTCAAGATTGGCAGCAGGAGTCTTTGCCCACTGAGCCAGCTCATTGGCTCACAAGCTTTTAAGGAATGACCTGAATCACCTTGTAAAGGCCTTTTTTCTTAAGGCTATCAAACTGGCCATTAAGTTTCAGCACATGAATACCAAGAGATAAGTTCACAGAAGGGGCCGAGCAAAGGTGCTGGGGAGGAGGGAGGACTCGGAGAATATGCAGGCACAAAAGACAAGAAGAAATCTTCCCACAAAGGAGCCAGGCATATGCTGCTGGGAGACTGGAGCTGAGGAACTGTCTTTGGAAGGTCGTAGGCTTCTGGAGTGGGAGGCACGGTGAGTTCCCACTGAGTGTAAGAGCGGCTGGAGAGTTGGGATGCAGGAGTTGGGGCACTCGGACACAAGTGGGATGGAAGTGTAGTTGTGAGAGCTCAAGATGGCGGGGCTGAGGGAGATGGAAGAGGAAGATGCACAGATTTAGGAGGCTAATCCTCAAGTCCTGAGTGGTGGCAGCAGAGGAGACACAGGGTGGGAAGTTTGTCTCTAGAGCAGCTCCAGGATGGGGCTCACCTAATAGGCCATTTGCTAGTTATTTTTTGGACACAGTGGAGTAGGGTTGGAGGAGACCTCACAATGGAAAGTTGCCAGGGACACTCTACACAGCGGGACAGGCTGGGGAGAGCGCAGGGTCTGGAGGGAACAGGCAACGGAACTTTGGGGGCCCCAATCTTGAGACAGTTTGTTCTCCACCAGTGGCGCCAGTGTGGGACCAGGAAACCATCTTGACAGGCTTGTTGACTCTGACAGTCAAAGACTCTAGGAACCAGTCAAATGGAGAGTACAGGTGTTGTATTTTAAAATGGGCGGGAGAGAGACCTTGGTGGGTTGGAGCTGAGGGGCCCTAGGCCAGTGAGAAATAGACACACCATGCGGCGGTCACAGAGGGCGGGACCTGGGGGAAAAGACTCACTATGCAGGCGGCACTCACGTGAACAGTTTTATTATTAAAGGGGATAGGGAGAAGGGAAGAGAGGAAAGGAGAAGGGGAGAGAGGAGAGAGAGAGAGAGAAAGAGAGAGAGAGATGAGAGAGGAGGAGAGGGGGGGAGGGGGGGGCTTTTCTTAAAGGGGAGTTTACATAGGATGATGTTGTCAGGACGCTGGGTGGGCCAAGGTATTACCTGCTTATTGGCCAGGACTCCAAGAAGTGAGTGTGAATGCTAACAACAGGGTCTTACTGAAACCCCTCAATGTTTCATTTCAGGATCTATCCCTGGTGCATGAACTGGCTTTTTGGAGTCCATTCCTATGGTGGGACGCCTTGGTGTGCTCAGCCTTGATGCAGTGGAGAGGGCCTTTGTTCTGCCTCAACTGAATGTTCCAGGCTTTGTTGACTCACCATGGGAGGCCTTATCCTTTTGGAGGAGTGGCTGTGGGTGGGAGGTGGGGAGGCACAGGAGGAGGGATGGGAGGGGGGACTGTGGTTGGTATGTAAAAATGAATAAAAAATTTAAAAAAAGCATATAATAAAAAACAAACAAAAAACTCGGGCTGTCAGGTTTAGTGACAGGTGCCTTTACTCACTGAGCCATTTCCTTGGGTTAAAATTCATTTTTGAAAGAATTATGACACTGTGGACATTGACATGTTCTCATCAACGGTAATTTCATCCTAATTGATGCTCAGCTGTACTCAGATCTTTTAAATCAGTTCCTGCCCCATGACAGTTCCTGCTCTTGTAGTTGCCAGACTGTGTCTCGTTGTGGCCAGGGAGAGAATAAGGCTTTCTTCAGATCCACATTTATCACCCCCTGAGCAACCCATCTTCCGCAAAAGCAGAGGGAGGACACTGGCATCGAATTCAGTTTTACAAAATAAGGAAAATGTATTTTCATGTTCTCTTGGAGAAATTTTTATTTAGAACAGTCAAATGTGTTACAAATGACTTAGAAGAGGTTTGACTGTGGAAGATGATAGATTTCAAACAATTATTTACAAAGTGAGGATAGGGCAATGCTTTGATAAACTATGGGAAAGACAAGTTCTTAACTCTAAAGGTTCCCAGAGTCCTACCAGGACAGACATGGGCAGATTTGAACGTGAGTTCAGAGGGAGTTTGGAGCATTCTTAAGTAAGGTTCTTAAGTTGTGTGGGTGTGTGCGTATAGCTACACATTTTCCTGGAGAAAGGGTCAAGATAAACAGGTCCTAAGTGATTTTAAGTTATCACTGCATATGAGTAACCATGTGCTGGTTAGCTTCTCTCAACTTGACACAACCTAGAGTCACCTGGGAAGAGGGAACCTCAACTGAAGGACTGCCTCCATCGGATTAGCCTGTCCGGCAGCTCTTGATTAACGATTGATGTGGGAGGGCCCAGGCCACTGTGGGTGGTGCTACCTGAGCAGGTGGCCCGGGTTATGGAAGAGAGCAGGATGAGCAAACCATGGAAGCAAGCCAGTGAGCAAGCAGTATTTCTCCATGTCTTCTGCTTCAGTACCTGCCTCCAGGTTTGGGCTCCTGGCCTGGCCTTCCATGATGGTGGACTGTGACTTGTAAGGAGCCCTAGGTTGCTTTTGATTGTGGTGCTGATCATAGGGACAGAGAAGAAAACTGGACCACGGCATGGATATGAGGTCTGTGTCCTGTGGTTGGCTGGAAGTGGCTTAGATATGTAGAAATTAAATTTCTGCATTCAGAAGTTCTAGCCTTCCTTCAGATCTAGGGAGATTCTAGTACATTCCTCTCAGGGGAACTAGGTTCTCTGGACAAAGGGGCATTAGGTTTGTAGGCGGAGCTATCACCTTGCTTATATATCTGAAAATAAGTATTGTGTTGGATTTGCATACTCAGAACATTAAACACAAAATAGACTTAGCTAGCACAAAAGTTACCCAACACCCATCAGGTCAGTAGAACTGTCTTAATTGATTCTTGGGTGTCCTGGTGATGCCATGATCAAAACTACTGCTCGACCGACAACTGGCTTCCCATCACCGCTTTGTGTGCACACACCCTGGCGGAGCACCAAGCACCTAGGAAGGGATTAGCCTTACAGTAAGTGAACTCACTGGAAGTAGCTGGGAAGAAATCAGACCCCTCAGCTTCAGTTCTAAACAAGTTAAGGCGATGCGAGAAGACAGATACATTAAGATATTATTTATCATTCATGTATAGGGATTGGCTAGGTCATCAGAGCATCAGCATTACTAGGAGGCAACATTTGAAAACACATGATCAGAGCTGGGTGTGGTGACATGCACCTATAATCCCAGCACTTGAGAAGGAGAGGCAAAAGGATCAAGCTTAGAAGCAGCATGGGCTACATGGCGAGTTCTTGGCCAGTCAGGGATACCCAGAAAGACTGTCTCAGAAAACCATTACATACACTTGAATGAAAATGACCTTATGTAACCCTAAAAACCCATGGTCAGCTCCCTCTTCTGATATCTGGATCTAGTGAAATGGTGTGAGTGAGGGCTAGAGTGAGGCCTAGTCACTTTTATTTCTGAAAGCATCCCTGACTGCTGGTGATGCCCTGACAAGTCTGAGAACTGAGCCGAGGTCATTGAATATTGCTCAACAGAGGCCGCTCCTGAGAATCCTCAGCTCATGTTATTACTGTTCCCGTGAGGGAACCAAAGCAAGACCCCTTTAGATAAAACATCATCCCATTACACCATCTGAACCACTTGCTTCTCTAACTCCGGAAGCTGAACAAGGCCACTCTGACAGGAGCTAAACTCCATGACACCCTGGATGGGACCAGTGCCTTGCTTTTGGTTGTTACAGATCACACCACAGGTATAAGAGACACTTCTGAATTTGGATTTCCAAAGTGAGGAGGTTGAGACACCTACATCAGAATCCAGGATTAACCAAATTAATGAAGACATTTGCTATTTGCTTTACTACTGTATCCAGAAGATGGGCATATGGTCAACTGTCTGAAATACAATGATGACTTCTGATTCCACTGTGTCCTTTAAGATCACATGACTCACAAGATAAACTACTGTCCTTTCTTACTCATCAACAAATTTCGAAAGGATTTGGTATTTCCTTAACCATTGTAAGTTTTGCACAATCTACCCCCTTAGCTAAATCCTCATGTTCCAGTGGATTGCCCGCCCCCACAACATATCAACCAGGCAAGAAATGTTTTGGGTTATTATGTGTGTGCTTTTTTTTTAATTGTATAATTCATTTATACAAAGAAATCATTTGATTGATCTATTTACAGCCTTTTCCAATTTTCATTTCCACTGGAGATATATTTCACATGATGGTTAACAATGACTTGAACTGATTGCCAGTATAGATCTGGGCTAACACAGAACCTCAGTCCTCCTCCCTCCTTTAAAGAGCACGACCCCATTTAAACACAAATACTTTGCAATGAAGAATCACCAGCTTTTTTTAAGTGAAGAAAACCAACCAGAATTAACCTAATATGGTCAAATTTCCAACACATTTTACAGTTTCTTTTCCAATTCAGTATTTGCAGGTATGAGAAACCAAAGCAAATACAGTTCACACCCCCTCTGGCCTTCTTCAACTTCCTACACACCCTCTAGCCAGGCTTTTCCTGTCCCCGCTCCTCTGGTGCAGTTAGACATTTTTACTCTGGGCTAACTCCTTTCCCCTGTCCTTCTCTTCACTATTCCAGTCTCCTGCCTTCTCTCTTGCTTTCCAAACAACACAACTTTCACCGAAGTCCTTCTTGTGGTTTCTTTCAGTAGTCTAGAACATACTAAGTCATTTCATGGGTCTTCACTACCCCAACATGATACACTGTAAAAATGCAGTTTTCTTAACTGGCTCAACAGTATGGCTTGGTTTCACTTAGTAAAATTAATATGATTAACACACACACACACACACACACACACACACACACACACACACGCACGCACACACTTTAATCAGGAGGAAAAACTTTAAGGACATGCCAATTTAAAAAAGGCATCAATGTAAAAAAATAAAAGCAAATACTAAAAACTACTTTCCAATAAAAAATTAAATAGTTGGCAGAATAAACGAATGAAAAATGAGGAATGTGCAGTGAAAACTGACAGAAGGCATTCCAGTTGATAAAAAACGGAAAACACACCAAGCTGAAGGATTGTTTTCCAAGGAAGCAGTGCTTCACTGTAAATACTCAAATATTTCAAACTCAAAAACCTTCCATGCAGATTGTGTCATTATTAAGAGTTCATTCATCCTTTGAGATTTAACAAGGAACACTGATAGAATTTCAGCATTTACAAAACTTTAAGTTTGGCAAATACTGTAAATCTCACATTTGGTTGGAACTGGAAAGTCACAGTGAACCTATAGCCAGGCCAACACTAGTTTCATACATATTTCTTCTGATACCAAATACCAGGTTGGTATGTTCCAAATAATCCATGAAAATACCCCTTTGAAGTCTGCAATTTAACAGTAATCTGTGTATCTTTAGCTGCCATTAACAACGAAGACAACAACAACAGGAGGGGAGGGAGGGGGAGAGAGTGAGAGAGAGAAACCCAAACCAAGAACACATTAGAGCTGGTACAGAGTACCCTAGGGTGCTCCCATTACAAGAAAAACACTGTACAAATTTATAAATAAACAGCCTCCACCAGAGAGCACACATTTACACCAGAGTCTCTTTTCTGCCGCCGCCTGACTGGGCTCTGTCCCTAGCTCTCCGTAAGCCAGGCTGGCCTCCATGTGCCTTCACGCTCTTGGTGTCTTCGGCCGTCTGGACACTGGAGCTACACTCCAGCACGCTTTCATCGTCTACCTGAGTAAACCCGGGCACCATGGATGGCCTTCGCTGGCCTTGGAGATTCCCAACCGATGGGTCGTTCTCCTCGCACTCCTCGTGGAGCTCCGGGAGGCCCTGCAGCTCCAGGGGGCTGGCCGCCCGCTGGAAAGGGGTGACGGCAGTACGGATGCAGTTGACCCACTGCTGCTTATGGAACACGTCGTTGGCTTGTAGTGTGTGGGACTGGCCTGGAGAGGGGTCCCGGAAGCGGACTCTAAAGATGTTTTTAGCTGACGGGAGAAAAAGGAATCAAGACTAAGAAAGTGGTCATGCAGTCTTAAGGAAAGTTCTAGTGTTTATGTGACATACACACTCTTAAAGACAGCCTCCAGCCAGAGGTCCCTGACCAACTCAATTTTGTGCCAGTACAGGGACTGGGGAATGGTTTTATTCTTAAAATTCTTAAGGGTCAAGTCTAATTTCATTTAGGTACATTTGTTTCTTCTCTTTGGTGGTGTTTTTCCGAGATGGGTCTCACTCTGTAGCCCAGGATGGCTTCAAATGTGTGGCTGTTCTGCTTCAACCCTCCTCTCCCCATCTAATCTGGCTCCTTTGTGTAACTGTTCTAGAACTTGTAGCTTACCTTTGTCTGAGTTGCCAAAGGCCCCTCGGAAGGAACCACCCATGCGCACATCCCCATCCTGCAGGTCTTCCAGCACCAGCTCCTGCACTGGGATTGGCTGCCGGTAAACCTGGTAGGAGTGACGCTCATTTCGTGTGACAGGCCGAGTCAAAACCAAGATGTCTTGAAACAGGAAAATGTACAGTTTCTGCAGAAAGGAAGAAAAAACCCAAAACTTCCTAAATAAGGAACCTGATTGTTAAAGAACTGGACTTGACATTTAGAGTGTTCTGATTTCTCCTTTACAAATGGCGTCATAAAACAGTGGTCTCAAGGCCATGCAGGCTTTACTTGGAGCACTCAAGCTCAGTCTCCCTAAAGCTCTTTTCTGTCATTGGGCTGCACTAGCAGGTTGGGCAACAGCTGAGTAAACACGATGTATCTCAAAGACCTGAAATCATTAGAAACAGGTTTGAAACTCCAGTACTGTATGAATGCGGCTACAGTGTTCACGGTTCCGCTCTGTCTACACAAGCTAAGCCTTTATAGAACAATTTGGCCTGTGATAGATATCAGATAGGCTGGATTTCAACTTTTTCTTAAAGAACCCCTAACTTATAAATGCAACTTCTGGAAAGCACATATAAAACAAAAATACCATTCCTGACTCCTTATCCAGAAGGTTCTTTTGTAATTAATATTTAAAAAATAAAATTGCTTTTATTTAATCTGCTGCAGAACTTGAGTGGTGCTAAAACTACTACCATCACTATAAAACACTCATTTCCTGAGGTGTGTGTTTATGAAACATTATGAAGCGTGGAGAGGCGACCCCAGCCACACACATTGGCTTACAGTTCACAACTGGACATGAAGGATTCCTGGCTGAGGCATTTCAGTCTTATTTATTCTGCAACTACAGAATCAAATGCTTGCTTTACCAAAACTGGTCACACAAACAATCAGGAACCTTTCTGCAAGCAGCAGGTTTATTTTTACAAACATGCCTCATAATTTATGTGTAGAAAATTAAGCAGGTTGGGAAGAGGAAAGTAATGGCTTCCTCCTGGTTCGTATTCGAATCCACTCACATGGCCGCTTTTATTCTTCAGCTCCCCATGGCAGAGCAGCACTTTGCTAGCTTCGATTCTGGGGTCCTTCTGCTTCTCATCCAGGTACTCCAGCTTGTCGATGTAATACTGGCACTCGGATTCACCTTTCTTCAAGTTGATATCAGAAAGAACCCCTTGTATTATCAATACCTAAAAATGATGAAGAAAATGAAACCAGATGGAGCAACTGCTGTGTATCAACCTCCCTCCCTCCATCCAGAGCAAACATTCACACAAAAGGACAGGGTCTAAGGTGGGAAGGGACTCGAGAAATCAATCAGTTGGTCTCTTCATTATTCATATAAGGAATCAGTCCCAGTCACACTAGGTGACTAGTTCAAGGCCATCAGACGGTGGAAGGAACCAGAATAAAACTCAGTCTTTTGATGACATGAGATTTGAGAGTACCATGCTATGCTTTCCTAAGGTTACTGATGCTAAACTTGAAATACTCATTTATTACTTACTGCTTCCTCCAGAAGCTGAACATCAGGATGGTCTTTTGGAGTATGTCTAAGGATTTCTTTTAACAGTAAAGGGTATTTGACAAGGCGACTTCGAGGGATATCTAGGAAACTCCAAAGATCTAGTTTCCGACTGAAGGGAGACTCCAGACAGCGCTGGAGGAAGTCTTGGACTCTTGGGTCTTGTTTCTTCTGATCCAGGAGAGCCTTGGCTGCCAGCTGGTTACTACAGTAGCCTTTGTAGGCATTCAGGCCTGGTAACTGGAGAGCAAAGACAAAATGTGACACAGTGCCGTTAGGACCGGGCACTTAACAGGCGGTGGCATAAACCACAAAAGACTCAGCTACTACTTCCAAGTCTCACTAAGATGTTAGCTATTTGTGTTCCCAGTCATCTCACAATCTTGACACTCTATGGGCCTGCTTCTTCTCCTGTGAAGTCATACACGTAGAAAACGACCTTTGTCACTGAGTCCCCAGGAATCCTCCTTGAACAGGGCCTGGCATACAATAGGCACTCAAGCATGCCCATGAAAGATTGCAACAGATGATAAGCAGCATAGCATTATGGGAATTTTGCTCAATCAGGGATGTTATTTGAAAGCAGGTCTGTAACACAATCAAGCTCTGTATTTTTTACAAGATTATAAACTCTTATCACTACAACTTTGTTGGAGTTTAATGTCTTGTTTTTAGACTCTAGTGGTATGACCAAACTGCCCTGAGTGACGTCACAGGCTGCAGCACTGCTTGTTATATACGATGACTTGCTTACCCAGTTCACGAGAATGTGACCGATCTGTTCCACTGTCCCGTCAGGCTTGGTTGCTTCTCCTATTCTTGCCAACAAATCTGAGTGTACAAGAGCAAAAAGAGCAATGATACACTTACTGAAAAAGAACTGGTGAGTTCCACATTATTATTAACTTAAAATTACTTGTGTTAGCTCTATTCCGAGATGAACGGAAATGAAGAACAAAGCTGACCTTCATGCAGAGGTATGTAAGCATCCAAATCGCCAAATATGTGTGTGAGTTCCTCTTCTGACATGATGGACAACTTTAACATGGGGTCATGGTAGGCCTATTGGAGGGGAAGAAATACATCACACAAAGACTGAGCGAAGAAACCACTTGAGCAACCTGTCGTTGAGTACACCCCAGTAACCACATAGAAGGACACAGATTCTGGAGAGACACTACAGTTACGATCACCCCTAAAGGTTTACTAGTGGTCACCTTTGAAAAGCTGTGTTTCACTCTTGAGTCAAAGATGTAAAACGCTTTTACTTTCCACTTCAAAGGTTAAGAAACTACCCTCTAGAAGCTGTGATATGTCATTTGTAAGGACTGGCGTGTGTAAAGTGACTACTGACCTTTCTAGCAAGCTTGAGATCCTCGATTAAGTCCTGTTCGCCTCGGGACAATTCATATATTGCCTAAAAACATCCAGAAATAGCAGAAGTCAGAAATGAAAATGATGTAATTGACATTTACACTGCTTGATGTTTGGAACAGCTCTTTTTAAGAGACTTGGTCTGAAAATTCTAATTCAGGATGCATTCTCAAATACGTTTGCATTTTTTTCTATCATTTATCTACTAGCTGTTGAATCTGATGAGCACCACTCACTAAATTGCTATGGACTGGGTGGCTATGAATAATTGCTTAAATTAAAACAAACAAACAAACAAACTAGGCATTAGTTAGTTTCTATTTCTTCTGGCAAGACCTGTATTTGGAAACTTTTTTCTTTCCTGGCATAACTCAATCAATACGGTCTGAGTACTGAGAGCCAGTATACCTCCTGACGTTTGATCTCTCGAGTGGTCAAGGACTCCTTCATGCTGATGTCTAGCATCTCCGACCATAGCACACTACTTCTTCTCTTTGTGGGTGTTGGGACTGTAGATCTGCTGAATGACTTCTGGGCAGAGGCTGGGGATCTGTGGTCACCACGAAGGGTAAATGACTTAAAAGAAGCAAATGAAAGAGAAAATGAGATTTGGAGGCTACAACAATTATCTTGTATTAAAAAAAATTATAAAAAAATTATAACACATTTTTGAGAATTTCTCAGTATGTAAAACAATCATTTAAGTTTTAATCTAACAGGTAAAACTACTGATCAACTCCATTTAGTTTTGGGGGAATAAAAGGGTCTAAGAGGAGCCTCTGACAAAGTATCCAAGTGAATACAGCTTATACAAATACTAGTCTGGTAAGATATTCCCCGCCAGCAGATCAAAACCAAACACTGTGGTATAACAACGCAAACATGTTTGTACAGCGCAAAGGAAAACAAAGTCAGGGGTCTATAAAAGCGTCCGAAGTACACTCCTCCTACCCACCCCCTTTTACCTGTATGGTTTGACCAAAGCGCCTGACCGCTCCATTTCTGACGGGAGAGATTAAGTTTGCCAAGGATGTGACCCGAGCTAGAGGCCGAACTCTTTTATTGCTTGGCTCCTGGGAAAACAAAAGCAGATTACAATAAATATGTGTTGAGGTGTAATTATTTCATACAAGCCCAGACAAAATTAAACCCTCTTACAAAACAGTGTTTGTATAAGACAAGGAGACAGGGAACTAAAAAAATGACTGCTGTTCTTCACGTTAAACTAGAACATTACCAAATAACAATAGCTTAAGGAAATCAACATTTCATTCCTGTCCCAGGATTATGTGATTCCATTCTTAACTACTTCAGTTGGAGAACAACCTTTAAACATGTCTGACACTGAAATGGGTCAACAAATGCTCAAGTCCAGGCAGAGGGGAGGTTCAAAGGACTCCTAGGCTTGGACAGGCCTAGAATCCTGGCTCCAGCTCTTGTAATGGCACAGCCAGAGCCTCGCTTGTCTGGGCTAAGAACTGGCGAGCTTTGAAAATAGCAAGAGCATAGCAAACATGCGTTAGCATTCATGCATTTCAGAACTTCACAAAGCTAGTGTGAGATACATGGGACACATCATCAGATGACGTCACAGTTACCGAAATAAAAGTGGATCTGCAGAGGGCGCATAAACTGTTGGCATGTGGTGTCTTTGATAGGTGTAAATATAAATGATAAAATAATTCTGATGCGAATTCAGAAGGATATATAATGTAAATTATATTAAGATCACCAAGGCCAGGCAGGGTAGTGCACACCTTTAATTCCAACACTTGGGAGGCAGACTCAGGCAGATCTCTTTGAGTTCAAGGCAAATTTGGTCTACAAAGAGAGTTCTAGGCCAGCCAAGGCTACAGAGACTCTGTCTCAAAAAATGATCATCATTAAATTAAGAAGTAAATGAGGAACATTTTTTCCCCCTAAAAATTCTATGACAAGACCAAATTACTTTAAAAGGAAGGAGAAAGGAAATCAAATAAAAATAATCCTTATAATTAAGAACAAACAGGAAGAAAACTTTGAAAGTAGGTAGAAACTTAAATGAGTCAAACAGCCAAAGCAGCATGTTGGCTTCTAAGCTCCTGATGGGCACGCACGCATGCACGCATGCACGCACCAAAAAGGAACGCCAGTGACTGAAGAGACTTCAAAGAGAATTCAACTTTGGAGGCTTTAAGGGGCAGAGTTGTAAACCACTCCCTCCCTCCTCCAAATAACTAACTTCGAAGAAAAACTTAAACTATAAAAGCACGATGAGCTGAAAAAGAAGCCTTTGAGACGTGTAGTAAAATGGCACACGCCGTACAACGAGGACATGTGTGAATGCCTTCACCACACATCTGTGCAGACTGAGTGACACAAGCGTGTGCAGGGGCAGCTTGAGGCATTCCTTTCCATTTAGTAAAGACAGCACAAAGAGTCTCCTGTGGGAATGGAGATAGGGTGACCTCACCAACAAGATCTGCCAGCATGAACTAGACACGGAGCAGCTGCTGTGACTCCTGTCTTCTAGAGGTTAGCACCTCTTCCCTGGTCAAAGCATCAACATTTCACTGCCCAGTAAATCACCAAATATTTAATTTCCATTTGAGGGTCTTTGGAAAGGTGCACCTCCCAGGGAGTGAGAAAGTAAAAGTCAGTTCAGTGAAGAAAGGGATTTTGATATTATTGTATTAAATAAAATTATTGATAGAGTCTTGTCTTTATAAGATTATTGTAAAACTACTAATTTCTTGGTAATTAAAAGTTA
>CABHPQ010142645.1:0-40080 GCA_902168405.1 Peromyscus aztecus
ACTTAGGATTTCTTGAGCAGCAAACACTGTAACAAGTGAGCCATCTCCACAGTGTCTGACCTACTGAAGTATGTAACACTTCTTTACCAATTAAAGATATTAAACCTATTTAATTTGTTATTAAAATATTTCCTATGTTTATCATTTTTCTTTCAATTTTGATATACCACATCACATTGAAGTTCCTATCATTATGATAAACCATCTTTCATGTATTTTTGTTCGTTTGTTTCATGGCCAACAAGACCTCTCTGACATAAAGATTAAGGAAGGAAATTAAGGAAATAACTGAAATTTTTCTTCACTCATTTGAAAGTAGGCTCATTTTCTTTTTTTCAGAGCTGGGGACCGAACCCAGGGCCTTGCACTTGCCAGGCAAGTGCTCTACCACTGAGCTAAATAAATCCCCAACCCCATAGGCTCATTTTTATCAGGAAAGAGTAATATGATTTATTTCTAAGTAATTAAACTACTTTATTTGATAAATACTCCATTTTCAATTTTATCATAAGGTGAATACCTAACTTTCCCTAAGAGTTCTGAAATGCCATCTTTTATTACAAATTGAATGCTTACCCCATACTTTTTCACTGGTATGCTAGGTGGGTTTTGTCTACTTGATATAAATCTATACATATCTGGGAAGAGAAACTCTTAAGTGAGAAAATGTCTCTAAAATATTGGCATATTCTATTGCCATTGTTCTTAGTTGCCTCCCAGAACTTGAAGGTTAAGTCCTTATTGCTTAAAACATCACATATGCTGGACACAGGACTTGGAGGAACTGAGGGGGAAGTGACCGGAAAGCTCTCTCTCAAAGACTAGTTGTCAGAGTATTGGGAGGGGACAAGCTATAAAGACAAAAAAAGCAATCAATAGTTCTACCCAGATTTGAAGCTACAAACTACAACAATGGCCACTCTGGCAAGATACCCACAAAGGTCTGTCCAATGGTGCCAATTATATCTTGGGGATGAGCAATGTTCATTTAATTGGACTTTAGCCTCTCTCAATAGGAGGGAATTCGTGCTTCACATTATAAACCTGGACAGCCAGCTGTGGTTGGAGGGGTCACAGACCCTAGTTCTGCCCTTTTCCTAAACTAATATAATTCTGTTGAACTCAAATATATATCCTTATAACCAAAGGTAAGTGTAATTCTGATCCATCATCAAAGAAGCTTCATTTTGAATTTCTGAGACTAGTTCAGAGAATCATACCTAGTAAAAACTCAGAGACTAAGTGCCAGGGACATACAAATCCATTTCGTATATTTACAGTGCAACCACCAACATGGGCTTGGGGTAAAACCTAGGGAAAATGGTGGGAAGATTGTTAGAGCCGGAAGATAGGATGCTTGCCATTGAGGGTCTTCTAGAGCTAAGAAGAAAAATGCACCCATGAAATCTCAACAATGTGGTTGCCTAAATAAGCCATGCATAATCACAATATCACTTGTAATACTAATGTGGACAGGGGAAACTTCACAAGCCCCCAACCAAAAGATGATTAATTGCTATAGGCAATAAATTGCTGCTAAGAGAAAGAAAATCAGTTTTCCGCAGGATTAAGCTACTTTATAGTTTATCCAACCCCAAATAGTCAACCATAAACATACATACATAGGAGCATTATTAAACAACTGCCATATGTGGTATATATGCATACATACGTATGTGTACATATGTAACAGTAACAAATGAGAACAGATACTAAATTTGAAAGGGAGCAGAGAGGGACACAAGAGGATTTTGAAGGAAGAGAGAGAGAGGTGCAAATGATGTGAATAAAGTACTCATGTATGAAATTCTCAAAATATAAAAATTCTAAATTTAAAAAGTAATTGTTTTTATCTCTGTGTATTTGTCTTTTTTAAGTATTGTTGACTGTTTAGCTTCTGTGGGACTCCTCTCTCTAAATGTTCCAATCATTCAAATATCATTTGTCATTTGCTTATTACATGACAAATGCCACATGAGTTAGGGACACAACAATTAAAGTAGGCTGGTTCTTAACCTCAACGGGGCTTTGTTCCTTAGCAAGAGACACACATTAATAAAATGAGTATTAAAATGGTTAAGTTACAAACTAGTCTGTGTATACACAAAGATGTGGGCATCAGTATGTGTATATTTTCAGCCCTCTACATCAAAGTTCTGCACCTGTGGCCTGAACAACCACAACCAGAGGGTTGAAAATGGTACCAAAACAGGGGGTTGAGGATGGGTGGGTCAGTCAGTGAAGTTCTTGCTGCACATACTTGAGGACCTGAGTTCGATCTTCAATCCCATGTAGAAAAAGCTATGTGTGGTAGCATGCATATACAAGACCAGTCCAGGGGACACAGAGACAGGAGTATACCAGAGGTGTGCCTGGCAATCAGTACAGTCAGTTAGCTCCAGGCTCAAAAGTTCCTGTCTTGAAAAATACATTAGAAATCAACTGAGGTAGACACCTAAGTAGGCTTCTACCCTACACACATACACATGCACACATGGGAAATACACACACACAGCACAAAATAATAAAAAGGAATTGCATCTATACACGTATATACACACACAAAAAGTATGAAATAATTCAAAGGGACTGCATCCACACTAAACTTAGTTTCCTTTTTTCAGTTTTCTCTAAATAATACCATTTAGAAATTCTTTACATAAAACTTAAATTAGTTATTATAAGTAATGCAGAGATTTCATTAAGTATATGGTAAAATTTATTGTAGGCCATATGCAAGTATTGCATTTCAAATAGAATATTTGAGCACCCATAGGTTTTGGAATACACATGATGTCTTATAATCATTCCTATAATGATTATGTGGGATGGTTTACACAAAACCTTACATCCTTTACAGGCACAGCATAATTCAATATATATACATTTTGAATGAATGAGCTACCAGCTAGCATATTTTTAAACTAAAAAGGTGAGCCACAATATTAAAAATGAAGTAGTAAATCATATCTCAAATAAATAAATAAAGGTATATTTTACAGAATAAAAATTTATAGTCATTTATACAGTATGAAGACAGTATTTTTTTGAAAAAAATATTATTTTATGTGTATAAGTGTTTTGGCTGTATGTATGTCTGTGCATCAAATGTGTTCCTGGTACCCATGGAGGCATGAAAAGAGTTGGGGTTACAGATAGTTGTGAGTTGCTATGGTAACTGTGGGAACTGAACCCAGGTCCTCTGGGAGAGCAGCCAGTGCTCTTAGCTGCTAAGCCATCCCTCCATCCCCTAAGAGAATCTTTTAGAAGCTTAGTTTTTAGTTCTAAAAAAGTCTACAGCACTTCTCAAATACCTGGGAGAAATATCAATTTTTTTTGTTTTGTTTTGATAGATTTAGTCTAAGCTGGGTGGTGGTGGTGGTGGTGGTGGTGGTGGTGGTGGTGGTGGTGGTGGTACACACCTTTAATCCGAACACTTGGGAGGCAGAGGTAGGCAGAGTTCAAGGCCAGCCTGGTCTACAGAGTGAGTTTCAGGACAGTCAGGGTTGTTACACAGAGAAACTCTGTCTTGGAAAAAAAAAGTTTATTTTAATTTTATGTGTATGAGCTGAGTAGTCATTCATCCTTACATGCATGTCTGTTCACCAACCATGTGCAGTGCCCACAGAAGCCAGAAAAGGGACCAGATCTTACGGAACTGTAATCATAAACAGTTGTTAGCATCCATGTGGATGCTAGGAAGTGACCCAGATCTTCTCCAAGAGCAACACACACTCTTAACTACTGAGACATCTCACCAGCCCAGAAAAATTGTAGTCTTGCCCTTTAGTCTTGCCCTCCATTTTAGACTAGTAAGACGTGATTAATAATTACAAGTGGATAAAGGAGAGAGAAGAATGATAGAGTGCTCAAAACATAAGGACCTGGCTTTAACAGGAAAAAGAAAACTACAACAAAATTCAGATAAACAAATGCAGATGGAAATGGCAAGTATATACACAACTTTAAAAGAGAAATGTCCATCAAGTACAGTCATGACTGGACTTGAAAACAGTAACAAATGTATTCTTAGTATGTGTACTTTAATGTCCCCCCCACCCCCCCTACACACTCTGCCTCCTTGGAGCCGTGGCCCCGGCAGGCATGCTCCTTTGTAGTCTCTGTTCTCCACACCAACGCCCGTGAACATAAAGGTAACAAAGTTTCCTTCCACAGCCTGTAGGCTCACAAAATTGAACCTGTTCTTTTATCTGCCTGTGCTCATTTAGCCCACCAAGCAGTCTTTATTAAAGCTGCGACATCAGGCAGTCAAAGTTCATTAATACCATTTATATAATCTCTGCAATTTCAATTAACTCAGCAAGACATTCTACTACATGATAACAGTCTCATTAATTCAATAAAATCCCATAACTATTAACAATATGGTCGATGTTAAACGGGGTGTCACCTAGTACAAAATAATAGCTTTAACAGCTTGTGATGAAACTGAAGGCTTTTTCCACTTAAATTTGATACGGCTAAATATTCAATCCTTCTACAGCAAGGTATTATTTCTCTGTAAGAAAAAAATCTATAGGAATTTAATATGTAGAGGGGGCAATCGAGTCTTTTAAAGTGAAACTGAGGTATAAGATGTCAATACTTTTATATTCAGTAATTGATAGGCTTGTTTTAACTTATCTAGAAATATAATCTTCCATACTCCTATCTAGTCTCTCATATAAATATACTGGTCTATATACATCAAATGATGGAGTGCGATACTTCATTATTTTCTCTGTGCAGAACTCGTTTCTATTATTAAAGACTTCCTGATTTAGTTCTGTACTTTTCTAAAGAGAACTGAAGAGACTGAAGACACCCGAAGAGGGAAAGACCCTCCCCCACATTCATGGATTGACGGGATTTACATTGTAAGAATAACCATCCTAACAAAAGTATTTATCGATCCAATGTAGTCTTTATCAAAATATCCATAAAATCATAAAATTCATAGAAGCATTAAGAAAACTGTCGATAGCCAAAATAATCCTGAGCAAAGCAGTCTGAGAAAACTGACCATGTCAGCTGTCAAACCATACTCAGACAGCACGACCCAGCACAGAACAGATGTGCAGGTCAAGGGAAGGAAGCAGAAGACCCAAACATGAGTGCTGTCACCTGGGGCCTCTCCAGCCCAACGCTCATCTTTGAGGAACTACATGGGAAAGTCCTATGGCCAAATTTAATAAGGTACACATCCCAGATTGTTACTGAGATCATATATTAATTTAGAAGGAGGAAACATTTGTATTTCAATTTTCCCACTGAAAAACACACTATTATTTTTCTATTTATTTAGCTATTGCTTTAGTACTTCAAAAACATTTATAGTTTTCCTTATACAGCCTTTATAATTGTATTATCAAATGTATCTGCAGACATTTAAATGAGATGCATATTTTCAATTTAAATTCTAAATGGCTACTGATGGGATGTAACTAATATGAACATTATGTGACAGAGCTGGGTGTGGCTCAATTCCAGAGTAAAAGCCTAGCCTGTGAGAAGCTCCAGGCTCAACTGCCTGCACTGAACAACAAAAGGTCATGTAACAAACACAGTTTTAATACAACTGCAATCTGGCTTTGCCATCTGAAAAACCTTGTAAAGTTTATTTCTGGTTCAATATTGCCTTCTCCATAATTGTTTTCTGTTTAATTAAGCTACAATTTGTTAGTCATCAACTAGATGTAACTTTTGATTGTTTTGAATTTAGTTTGAATTCTTATATATACTTAGAAAAATAAAATACTCAAGTATATATATATGTAGTACAATATAATGAACTTAAATATGAATTTTTATGTATTATATATTAAATGATTTATATTACAAAAAATTAAAATGATCTAGTAATCTTTGGTAATAAAATGTGTCAAAAGTCAGGGGTACAAAGAATCTAGTTAGATTCTTTAAAACTTTTTAAAAAATTTGCAGAACCTTTCTTTCAAATTCTACTATGGGTACACTTCAGAGGGATAAAACACTTGATTACTTTTCACATGATGTCACATATTAACAACTGTTGCATTTAGAAACAGTATTTACACACAACTCTGAAAAGTTT
Source organism: Peromyscus aztecus (assembly GCA_902168405.1). Taxonomy (NCBI): domain Eukaryota; kingdom Metazoa; phylum Chordata; class Mammalia; order Rodentia; family Cricetidae; genus Peromyscus; species Peromyscus aztecus. Next base: position 6,074 of record CABHPQ010142645.1, read on the forward strand.
TATTACTAAAGTAGTTGCAAACATGAGGTTTATTTATAAACTCCAAAGTGTACAGGGAGGACTGGACACCGTACGGAAGGCAACACATGCTCATGATGAGGAGTGTGTGCTTCCCTGTGCACGCTCTTTGCTCTCTCCATCTGGCAAGCATGCTTGCATTACTTTAGTATTCAGCTAGCACTTTGGACACAACAAAGGCTACACTATTGTCCTGTCATTTGTCTGAGTCAATGAGTGCCACCTGTAAGATACTTAGTTCATTACCTGTTTATAAAGCAACTGTTCATTTTCTCTAGCATAACAGAACAGAACATCTGTAAGAATTTTTCTCACATTTTCTTGTTGGAAAAACTGCATTTCAGGAAATCTGAAAAAAGAAAAAAAATGAACAGATATTGAATCTAACTAGTAGTTCCAGGATTATCCCCAGATTCTCATCTCTAAAAGGTTCCAAGGTCTGCAGAACATTTTCCCTCAGTTCTGACAACTATGATAGGCTTAAAGAGAGGTGATAAAGGAAAAGAAAAAAAAAACATTAAATTCCACAGGCATATGACAAATTCCACAGGCATATGACATCCTTCAACAGCTAAACATTTCATTATTTTTCCATATACTTAAATAATTTCATGTAGGAATTACAGTGATTTTAGAAATAAATGACACAGTCAACCTATATGGAGGTGAGAAGTTGCTTTGTTTTTAGTCTGTTTGTGGAGAGTTGTCTGTTTCTTCTAGAGAAACAGTCTGGTCTCAATAAATAGCCTAGTCTAGTGTGGAAATAGTGATCCTCCTGCCCCAATTTCTTGGGTACTATAATTACAGGTGTATGCCACCACATCCAGCCATACCACTTGTTTTTTTTTTTGAAAATATAATATGTATAAGTAATAACTTTCAAAAATAATCATTGTCACTATTTTTCTTGGTATCAGGGTTTCAACTGTACATTACAGTACCATCAATTTCATCTGATTAAAATGCAGAATAAAATGGAACACAAGTGAGTAAGCCTTGATTAAATGTTTCTGCATCCAACACTCACAAGGTGCTTTGATATACTGTGAAATATAAAAAGGAGGATGATCTGCTTGAAAAGAGTTCAAGAAGTTGTCAGAGATGTGACAATGAACACCAGAAAGAAACCGAAGAGCACACAGCAGTAAACAGACAATGTAAGGGATAGAGGCATGTCATCTAGCAGTGTCAACTGGGTTCAGTCAACCATTTGTGGGGAAGAAGAACACGGAACACTGGCATGAAAGGCAACTAGGTCAGAAAGAAGGATAAGAAGGCAAACAGGGCAGTCAGTGTATCAAACAGATATCTGGACAAGAAAAGAGAAAAGGAAGTTACATGAAATAGTGACAGAAGGGAGCACAGCTTTGGCACAGAAGAAAAGGTGGGGCAAGTTAGGAAAAACGGTGTAACTGAATTTATACCTCAGTAACACAATTCAGTGAATCCACATTTTTTTATTAGAGGAGTGATAAAGACTATAGGCAGGACCTGATGGAAGAGAAAGTGTAAAGTAGCCTTAAATGCATTGGCACAGTAGACAACTTCCTAAATATAACACCAGTAGCATAGACATTGAGATCGACAATTAATAAATGGGACCTCCTGATACTAAAAAGCTTCTGTAAGGCAAAGGACACGGTCAAAAAGACAAAACGACAGCCTAAAGAATGGGAAAAGATCTTCACCAACTCCACATCTGACAAAGAGCTCATCTCCAAAATATATAGAGAATTCAAGAAACTAGACACCAAAATACCAAATAATGCAATTAAAAAATGGGGTATAGATATAAACAAAGAATTCCCAACAGAAGGATATCAAATGGACAAAAGACAGGTAAGGAAATGCTCAACATCCTTAGTCAGCAGGGAAATGCAAATCAAAACGACTCTGAGATGCAATCTTACACCTGTCATAATGGCTAAGATCAAAAACACTGATGACAGCTTATGTTGGAGAGGATGTGGAGCAAGGTGGGAGTGCAAACTTGTACAGTCACTTTGGAAATCAGTATGGCTGTTTCTTAGAAAATTGGGAATCAATCTTCCTCAAGACCCAGAAATACCAATCTTGGACATATACCCAAAGGATGCTCAATCATACCTCAAGGACACATACTCAACTATGTTCATAGCAGCATTATTTGTAATAGCCAGAACTTGGAAACAACCTAGATGCCCCTCAACTGAAGAACGGCTAAAGAAAATGTGGTATATATACACTCAGTGGTTAAAAAACAATGACATCATGGAATTTGCAGGCAAATGGACGGAACTAGAAAAAAATCATCCTGAGTGGGGCAACCCAGACCCAGAAAGACAAACATGGTATGTACTCACTCATAAGTGGATATTAGATATAAAGCAAAGGATAACCAGGCTGCAATCCACAGCCACATAGAAGCTAGGTAAAGAGGAAGACCCTAAGAGGAACACATGGATTGCCCTGGGAAGGGGATATAGGTGAGATCTTCTGGATAAACTGGGGGTGGGAGCAGGGTAGAGAGGAGGGGATGGCAACATGAGGGATTGGAATGGTTGAAGGAAGAAGGATGGAGAGAGAGAGCAATGAAAGAGACATCTTCATAGAGGGAGCCATTATTCCGTTAGGGAAAAACCTGGTACCAGGGAAACTCCCAGGAATTCACAAGGATGACCCCAGCTAAGACTCCTAGCAATAGTGGAGAGGGTGCCTGAACTGGCCTTCTTCCCCTATAATCAGATTGGTGAATACCCTAATTGTCATCACAGACCCTGCATCCAGTAACTGATGGAAACAGATGCAGAGATCCACAGCCAAGCACTCAGCCTAACTCCAGCAGTCCAGTTGAAGAGAGGGAGGAGGGCTCATATGAGCAAGGGGGTTAGGGGGTGGTTAATATGTTGGGGTAACCTAGAGACAGCTGACCTGAACTAGGGGGAGCTCATAGACTCTGGACCAACAGTTAGGGAGCCTGCATGGGACTAACCTAGGGCCTCTGCATGTGTGTGACAGTTGTCTAGCTTGGTCTGTTTCCGGGGCCCCTAGTAGTGGGACAAGGACCTGTCCCTGGTGCATGAACTGGTTTTCTGAAACCTATTTCCTATGATGGGATGCCTCAGTTAGCCTTGAAGCATGGGGAAGAAGCTTGGCCCTGCCTCAACTTGATATGTCATACTATGTTGACTCCCATTCAAGGCCTTACCCTTTCTGAGGAGTTGATGGGGGGGAATAGACAAGGGGAGAGGGAATGGGAGAAGAGGAGGGAGGGGAATCTGTGGTTAGTAAATATAAAACAAGTAAAAAAAGTAATAAATAAAAGACTATAGGCAGGAATAAGCCTCAAGAAGAGTGTCAGGAAGTAGATGGTGTATTATGAGAAGAAATGAAAACTCACATATCCAAGTAGAAAATCCTGTGTTTAAATTCATGTTGCTAATTTTTAGCTGGGGCAAGGATGGCTTAGAGCTGCACCTACCAAGTAGGAGAGGTGGTACCGATCTTCTAATAGGAGGAGAGCATAGAAAAATGCCTGCAATGGAGTCAGAGGGCATTACTACTACCTAGAGCATGGAGTCAGAGGGCATTACTACTACCTAGAACATGGAGGGAGAGGGCTGCTGTGGGATGTTCTGTATGGCAAATGTGTTGCTAATAAAACACTGATTGGCCAGTGGCTAGGCAGAAGGTATAGGCGGGAATAACAGAGAGAATTAAAAAGAACAGGAAGGCGAAGGGAGTCACTGCCAGCCACCGCCAGGACAAGCAGCATGTAAAGATGCCAGTAAGCCACGAGCCAGGTGGCAAGGTATAGATTTATAGAAATGGATTAATATAAGATATAAGAACAGTTAGCAAGAAGCCTGCCACGGCCATACAGTTTGTAAGCAATATGAGTCTCTGTGTTTACTTGGTTGGGTCTGATGGCTATGAGACTGGCAGGTGAGAGAGATTTGTCCTGACTGTGGGTCAGGCAGGAAAACTCTAGCCACAAATGGCGCCAGAACATGGGGCAGGAATTTCCACTTAAAATCTGAGAGAGTGTAAAAAGAAGATTCTAAAACGGAGCTAAAACAGCTTCCTAGTTGTCTCTCTCAAGTTAGCCGCAGCATGAGGGCTTGAGCTACTGTATGGCGGGTTCCTGTCGTGCGTGTTTGACCTGCAGTATGGTGGCAGAATGAGGCCTCTGCAAGTGGCACATTAAGCTGCATGGTGGATTTAGCCTTTGCTAGTACAAAGCAAAAAGAAGAGGTTTCTGGGCTAAATGCTGCTTTGATAGAAGCATAGACCCACGAAGGCTCCCAGAGTTGACGGTAAACGTATTACCACCATGTTGGGAAGCTGAGATGGGTGGAGCCAGCAGCCATAGTGCCCTTTCAGTCTTAGAATACTGCAGTTTAAAACAACTGATTCACAATAAGACAGATTCAGATGGAACAAGACTTTAAATGCTTTAAAATGTGCGTGAAAATGTACGTAGGCTTCAAAGAGAGATAAAAAGGAATATATACAGTTATATAAAGAAATATAGTTTTGAAAAATGAAGTCTTTAAAGAGACAGTAAAGGTAGTATAAAATATAAGCCACGTAAAGATGGATATCACACAGAGAATCTGCATTGTGTTGTCTTTGGGATTCTTAACTGCAGAGAGATATTTGATTGTAAAGGAAGCTGAGTTAAACCAATATGTATATTTTAAAGATACCTTGACTTCAAAATTTGGATGTAAGGATATGTTGCTTTGGAAAGGAAGCTCTGCTTTTGTTTCCACAGAAAGCCAGAGGCTATGGATTTGTTCCAGATTAAGATACATCAGGTTTGACCAGCCAAGATCCCCTGAAGGTCTCCGATGAAACCATGGCTCAGATGATCCAACATCCAGAACCGTTTCAAGGCAACTGGCTCAGACGATACACCCTCACAGACTACTCCATGATCCTAAAATTTTCTTTGTGTCCCCATAAGATACAGCGCCCCCCTCCAGCAGGAAGTAGTAAGAGAAGCTACGCCCAAATTCCCAAATTATATGTAATTTACTTTAAGGTTAAAACCTTCCTTTTTGAAAAAAAAAAAAAGGGGGGGGGGGGAAGTGCTGTGGGATGTTCTGTATGGCAAATGTGTTGCTAATAAAACACTGATTGGCCTGTGGCTAGGCAGGAAGTATAGGCGGGACTAACACAGAGAATAAAAAGAACAGGAAGGCGGAGGAAGTCTCTGCCAGCCACCGCCAGGACAAGCAGCATGTAAAGATGCCGGTAAGCCATGAGCCAGGTGGCAAGGTATAGATTTATAGAAATGGATTAATATAAGATATAAGAACAGTTAGCAAGAAGCCTGCCACAGTCATACAGTTTGTAAGCAATATGAGTCTCTGTGTTTACTTGGTTTGGTCTGAGCGGCTGTGAGACTGGCAGGTGAGAGAGATTTGTCCTGACTGTGGGCCAGGCAGGAAAACTCTAGCCACAGAGGGCATTACTACTACCTAGAGCATGGAGTCAGAGGGCATTACTACTACCTAGAGCATGGAGGCAGAGAGAATCACTGCAAATGGCAAGTACTCTTCAGTAGAGTCTTTTAAAGACTAGTTACATCTGAGTACTCCATATTACTAAAGCTTACTGCTTTCTTTCTGAGGCCTTGGCTATTCTGTGCTTCATACCCATCCAGTGTTGGCGAACTATGGGTGTCAGCAGTTCCTGCAGCCAGGCTATGCTTGCAGTTGAGCTATGCTAAGCATCAATGAGGAGTAGTTTTTCAGATCCTATTTCTTATATAACTGAGGTAATTTTTCTGAGTTTGTACAACTTCTCTTAAATTTTCCTTTGATGTACAGGTATGCCTAGACTCAGGTTTCCAAGTTCTTCCTTAGCAGCAACAGGAACCTCTTTGGGGGGCATGAAACAACCTAAGAATCTGAGCAAGGTGAACTCATATATCTGTGCATGAACCTTAGGGTGACAACCCTCCAGATACTCCGACTCCCCATCTGACCTGCAGGCAGTCATCAGGATACAATTAACGAAGTAAACTGCTATTCTTAGAGAAACAGCCATTAAGGGAAGAATAGAACAATATATTTTAGTGAGGAAATTTCTGTGTCTGTCCCTCATGATGTGACTTAAGCTTATTTCAGTTGTTAAAGTACGTGCAGGAAAAAATTTGAATCAGCTGGCTCAATAATTTTGTGTACTCCCATTTTTGTCCATTATTTGGAAATGTTCTATGCACACTGACAAAAATAAGAACTGTTTGGGCGTTGTAATACAATGATCATGGAAAAACAATGAAAAACTGTTATACTCACTTTGCCTCATATGTCTATGAATTATGTATATAGTGTTTGCCATCTAAATATGAAAAATTAAATTACGTTGTACACAATTCATGGTTTCATTTAAAGGCATACTAATCACTTGGGAGATTAAAAGTGAGAGAGCCATGAGAATTAAAATTCAGATAGATAATTTAAATTGTTCATTTTTAGTAAGTATCAATCAACTGAAAAAGTGTTAGGCAGTAGCATGTTACTCAAGAACACATCTACTTTCCAATGTTCAAGTGCCATTTCATGAAATTTCAAGTTACCCTATATATTTTATTTTATTTTTTTGATTAGTATGACTTGCTCTTTAGATTCTGTTGAAACCATTGCATTAAGTAACTGAGGAAGAAATATACAGAAGAGTTCTGAAAAAGAAACACAAGTATGTGCTTTTTCATAAGAAAGAAAAAGAACTGATATTCACCAAAATGTAAACTGGAGAAATCCAGAAATGATCCAGTCCAACTCAGACTAATTAGCAATCAAATTGACCCTAGAGAAATTGGTAATGGCCAGAGTGAGTGGGCAGAGAGCAGAGCAGCAGCACCGGACCACTTCATCCCTACGGTTACAGGAAGCCTGAGAAGTGGGAAAAATTTCATGATTTGAGATGCACAGAAGAACCAAGTTCAGAATGTTGATCAAAAAAGTAGAGCAATAACACTTACTTGCTGTACAATCAATATGCAAGTCGATATTATTTATAGGCACAGACATAGAGAAGAAAAAGCACAGAGAGTAGCACTTCCAGAAATAGTCATTATCATCTTCTGCGATATGCTCCAAGTTTCAAAACAGCCTTTAGCTCTTCTATCCTCTTAAGAATTCCAGGCAATATCACATCCAGAAAAAATGTGATAATGCAAAACATTAATATTGAGACTGTGAATGTTCCTGATTGACAAGCAGTGGTGGTACACACCTTTAATCTCAGCACTTGGGAGGCAGAGACAGGGGAATCTCTGTGAGTTCAAGGGCAGCCTGGTCTACAGAGTGAGTTCTAGGACATTCAGGGCTACACAGAGAAACCCTGTCTCAACCTCACCCCCAAAAAGGTCATGATTGAACAAAAAGAGAGAGAGAGAGAGAGAGAGAGAGAGAGAGAGAGAGAGAGAGAGAAAGAGAAAGAGAGAAATAGTCACTTTTTAAAGAGTGTTGAGAACACTGATATCTGTAGGGAAAAGATTAAAACAAAAATTAAAAAATTTTAAAAAAAATTAAAAAAAAATAAAACCTAAAATTTTTTAAAATGACTAAATTTTAACATAAAACCTGAAACTGAAACTACTAGAAGAAAATAGAGAAAGCTTACACTGGCCTGGGTAATGATTGTTTTTAGATTTGATTCTTAAAGATAAAAGTCCTGAAGAGGTATTTCTCTAAAGAAGACACATAATGGCTTACAGACATATGAAGTAGATTATACTTCTTAGCAATTAGAGATCTATAAATCAATGAGATATTACTTCACACCTAACAGAATTGATATTCTCACAAAGACAAAAGTATGAAGTATTAATGATAATTCAAAGAATGGAATCCCTGACTATTGCTGGTGAGGATGTAAATTAATACCACCATTATAGAAAACTGTATGAAGGATCTTCAAAAATAAATAAAATCAAAATATACACTTCTTTTCTCTATTCCTAGTTTCAATGTAGCACATAAAACATATGCCAAGTTATCACCTCAAATGAAATATACACATCAATGGAAAGGTTGATAAGAATGTATATAATGGAAGACCTTTCAGCATTAAAACAGGAAAAAATTCTAGGGGTTTTAAGAATATAGATGGAAATGGAAAACAGGCTAAAGAAAGCAAGCTATAAACAGAAAGACAAAATCTACATGTTCTCACTTATATGTGCAACTTAAAATAATGGAACTCAAAGGGTATGTAGTTCAGTAGTACATGTGTGTAGTACTCAGCTTTCAAAAAATATAATTAAAAAAATACTCTGTGGGTGTGTGTAGTTATGTGCAAATGAGTGTTGATGCCCACAGAGGACAAAGGCATGGGATTCCCTGTAGCTGGAGTTACAGGCAGCTATGAGGAATCTGATATGAGTGCTGAGAATTGAACTCATGAACTCATAACCTCTAGAAGAGCAGCAGCTAGTGGTCTTACTGCTAAGTCATTTCTCCAGTATCCAGTACTCAAACTCTTTTTTTGGAGACAGGATTTCTCTGTGTAGCTTTGGAGCCTGTCGACCAGGCTGGCCTTGAACTCACAGAGATCTGCCTGCTTCTCCCTCCCGAATGCTGGGATTAAAGGTGTGCACCACTACCGCCCAGCAATTTCTTAAACTGCATATAATCAAACAAATGAACGTGGATCATCAAAAAAAATTGGCAAAAGCAAAAGGTTTCTAAATATATGATTACCAAAAGTTAATTCAAAGTAAAAACCATAATGAATTCAAAGTATTTATTTGAATTCAAAAGACTTCACTATAGACAAATATCTAGATTATTTTAACTCAATAGTTTTCATAGGACAAAGATACAAAAAAAAATACTTCCTAAGCAAGAAAAGGGTTAAGAATAAAGTGAAGTGATGAAGGGCTTTGTCCCCAAATTATAGTATATAATTAGGTAATTAGAAGTATTAAAACAGACAACGCACTGGGCCCAGATGAATTAGTGAAGATGTAGGTATTCAATAAGATGCCCAAAGGGAAAAAATAAAGCCCCTGGTAAGGGTTTATAGTCATGAAGCAGGACAAAGAAGCACAGAATGACTTGAAGGAAAAATAACTGATGTTATATCCATATTTCAAAAATAGAAAATCAAAATAAGCACTCATTCAAACCTGAAAATGAGCTGATGAAAACTCCCTAATATACCATTAACCACCAAAATAACTATAATACCTTCCTGAGGTTTACAGTTTATGAAGAACAGTCGAACACGGGATGAAAGAACATACATTAGAAGACATGAATTTGAGGGAGGGTGGTGAAGAGTGTATAGGAAGGAGGCTTTGAAGGGAGGAAAGGGAAGGGAGAATTGATGTAGTCTAGTTACAAAACAAACAACCAAAACGTGGTGAGCAAAAGTCTTGAGGTCTGAAAGTAAGATGCTGTTTAAAACAATGTTTGTTGAAGAGTCTTCAGAGTTTAGAAGCCAGAATGCTCTTCAGGAGAATGTAGAAAGAGACTGGTAAAGATAAACAAGGGACAGCTGCCGGCAAGGCCTTCAGTGACAATATGGAAAACAGTACAGAAGAAAGGAGGAAAAGAATTCCTTGCATTAAGACAAATACTGGGACAACACTGGAGCCTCTGGTTACACTGAAACAGAAAACACATCTAATAAGCTAGGTGACACTGCTGAGGAGAATCCAGGCACAGTACTGAAGGAGTCATCTCATGGCTCTCCTTATCTAGGGTAGAATGAACAAAGATAAAGCAAAAGGAAGAACTGGGAAGCATACTTGTGCAGAAGCTGTTGACTTTAAAAAGCTTCTCATTCTCAGCCTTTCTAATCAGCAAACCATGTTAACATTATGGCACTGTTTCTTGGCAAAATAAAATCTAGGACGCAGACAGAAAATAAAGATTAAAAAGAAACCAGAAGCATGACTGTAAAACCGTTTTGTAAGAGCTTAAATAAAGCTACAGAAATTCTTCAATTGGGGGAGGGGGGCGCTCCTGAAAAGGGTTAAGAAGTGTGCCTCACAGTGCTTTATCAGGTAGCCTACAGGGCCAAACTGTGCCTAACAGCCTCTCACAGCAATTACTTGGTCTAAAATGTCAATACTTCCAAGTTGAATAACACTGAACTAAAAATACAGATTTTAATTGTCACCACTTTCTAAATAAGCTGCAATATGCAGATTCATTTATGTTCTGTCCAATTTGTTTTGTATGTGCTTTGTGCACTGAAAGTATTCAATAAATGTTTCTTAAACTCAAGAAGTGCTCAAGGGATTTGACTATCCACACATATGCCCACTACGAAAGACTACAAAGATATCTAAGAATTTTGAGCTTAAAAAAAAAAAAAAAAAAACTCGGAGCACAAATGTAAATTTGTTCATAATTTGAAATGTTAATTCACAATAAAATGGGTGGCAAATAAAAGAAGAAGCAGTCTTTATTAGAATTTTCAACTTTCACAACAGGTGTGGGTCACAGTAATTTACCAAAAAGAAATTGCTAAAAGAAAAATCACTTACAAGTAAACAACCCCACATAAAGAAAATTTAAGCCTATGAAACGAGTCTTAGGTGGGAAGATGGAACAGAAGAAAAGATTGAGTAGAGTTCTGTTGTCTTCAATTGTTTTGAAAAATAAAAATGCATGCCTTAAACAGGAAGTGAGTTCTGATTTTTTAAAGTCAAAGAAGTGAAAGTAAGGTTGTTATGATGACATTATCATGGGGAGAAAAATCACCAACAGACTAAAATAACAAGAAATGTGAGGGGCTCAAATGGGCGGTGGAGAAGGCAAGTGATGGTGTGGAATGGCAGGGTGAACACTGGGAAAGTCAGGTGAGCTGGAAAGTGAGGAGGTGGCACTGTCACTGTTGGAAAATAAAGGTTTTCATGTCCACTTCTTTCTGCTTCTACTGAGCTGTGGGTCACAGACTGAACCTTCTACCCTGTTGTCATCTATCCTCCAAATGTCTTTCATATGAAACCATAAAAGTGAAAAAATTAGGAGGGGGAGGACATGTGGGAAGACATATGTACACTCTGTATGTAATACTGTGTCAAAATTGGAAATACAGACTTTATTTCAGTTTAAACTGAAGAAAGCATTTTTAAGAGAAATTCAAATCATGATTCCTGATGATGCCCCAAGGTAGCTTCAAGTCAAGATCTGCTTGGATATTTTAGAAAACCTGTTACATTGACAGACTACCAAGTAGGCTTCATCCCAAAGATGCAGGAATGGTTTAACATATGTAAATTAATAAATGGAATCCACCAAAAAAACAAACTGAAAGGAAAAAAAAATGGTCATCTCATTAGATGTAGAAAAGACTTTTGAAAAAAATCCAATATCCTTTTATGGTAATAGTTAGAGAGAAATTAGGAATTGAGGGAACATACCTAAACATGATAAAGGCAGTTTACAGCAAGCCCATAGCCAACATCAATTTAAATGGAGAGAAACATAATCAATTCTAAAGTTGGGAACAAGACAAAGTTGTTCACTCTCTCCATACTTATTCAATAAGTATTGAAATCCTTTTTTAATGATTTATTTATTCTTATTTTATGTGCATTGGTGTTTTGCCTGTATGTATAGTCTGTGTGAGGGGGTCAGATCCCCTGGAACTGGAGTTACAGACAGCTGTGAATTGCCATGTGGGTGCTGGGAATTGAACTGGGGTCTCCTCTGCAACAAGTGCTCTTCACTGCTGAGCCATCTCTCCAGCCCTAGTACTTAAAATCCTAACTAGCGCAAGAAGACAACTAAAGGTAATTGGAAAGGAAAAAGTAGAAATATCTTTATTAGTGGATGATATGATAATATACATAAGTGAACCTAAAAATTCCACTGAGAAACTCAGACAGCTGATGACTACTTTCAGTATCTGGATACCAAATTAACTCATAAAAATTAGTAGCCCTCCTATATACAAATGACAAATGGGCTGAGAAAGAAATCAGAGAAACAATACCTTTCACACAAAAAAAAATATCAAATAATGTAAAATACCTTAGGATAACTCTGACCAAGTGAAAAGTTTCTATCAGAGAAACTTTAAAACACTGAAGAAAGAAAATGAAGAAGATATCAGGAAATGGAAAGATTCCCATGCTCATGGTAGGATTAATACAGTAAAAATCATCACTCTACCAAAAGCAATTTACAAATCTAATGTGATCTCCATAAAAATTCCAACACAATTCTTCACAGATCTTGAAAGGGCAATTTTCAGCTTCATACAGAAACACAAAAATCCCAGGATAGTGAAAAACAATCCTGAATTATGAAAGAACAGCTGAAGGTATCACATACCTTATTTCAAGTTGTGTGACAGAGCTATAGTAATAAAAACAGCATGAACTGGCAGAAAAACAGACATGTTAATCAATGGAAAAAAATTTAAGACCAAGATGTAAGTACATATAACCATGGACATCTGATTTTTTTCTTATGAAGAAGCCAGAGAGAAATACACACTGGGATAAAGACAGCATCTTCAATATATGATATTGGTCAAACTGCACGTCTGCATATATAAGATCCAAATAGATCCATATTTATCACCCTGCACAAAACTCAACTCCAAATGAATCAAAGACCTCAACATAAAACCAGATATGCTGAACTGGATACAAGAGAAAGTAGGGAATAAGTTTGAATTCATTAGCACAAGAAAACTTTCCAGACAAAACACCTGTAGCACAGGAACATTAAAATCAACAATTAGCAAATGGGACCTCCGGAAACTGAAAAGCTTCTGCATGACAAAGTACAAGGTCTTTCAAATACAGCTATAGCCCACAGAATGGGAAAAAATCTTTACCAACTACACATTTGATAGAGGGCTAACATCTATAATGTATAAAGAACTCAAAAAACAAGATACCAAGAAAATAAATAACCCAATTTAAAAAGTGGGGTACAGACAGACCTAAACAGAGAATTCTTCAAAGAGGAAACTCAAATGGCTGAGAAACACTTAAAGAAATGTTCAACATCCTTAACTAAACATCGTTAGCTAATATGTTCAACATCCTTAGGGAAATGCAAATCAAAACTACTTTGATATTTAATCTTACACATATCAGAATGGTTAAAATTAATTAAAGTGACAGCTCATGTTGGCAAGGATATGGAGTTAAGGAGAACACTCACCCATTGGTGCTGGGTGTGCAAACTTGTATAGCCACTATGGAAATCAGTGTGGTGGTTCCTCAGGAAGATGGGAATCAATCTACCTCAAAATCCAGTTATACCACTCTTGGGCATATACCCAAAGGATGCTTCATCCTACCATAGAGACATTTGCTCAACTATGTTCATTGCTGCTCTATTCGTAATAGCCAGAAATTGAAAACAACCTAGCTGTTTCTCAGCAGAATAATGGATTGCGAAAATGAAGTATATTTACACAATGAAGTCTTACTTATCCATAAAAAAATAAATTATGAAACTGGCAGGTAAACGGATAGAACTAGAAAAAAAAAATCATCCTGAGTGAGGTATCCTAGACCCCAAAAGACAAATGTTGTATGTATTTGCTTTAATGTAGCTATTAGCTATTGAGTCAATGATAACCAAGTTATAAGCCTTAGAACCCCAAAGGTTAGGTACAGAGTGTAAGGAACTAGGGTAGATAGAGAGCTCTCCTTAAGGAAAGGGAAATAAAACAGATAGTTATGGATGCATGGAAGTTCTGGAATGGGAGAATCAAGTGCGGAAGGGGAGAAAATGCAGGGACAAGGAGAGACAGCTGAAATGAAGATCCATTTGAGGGGTACTATGGAAAGCTAATACAATAGAAGTTTACATATATATATATGTATATATACATATATATATACACATATATGTATGTATATATATGAATTTGATTTAAATGAAATTGCCAAATAATGAGGAGACAGAGTCCCAAATGAACATCTCATCAACCAAATGAAGCTTCCAGTACTGGGATTGGATTGTTGGCCAAAAGGGTCCCAAAGGAATCACACAAATAACCTAGGCTGTTGCCAAGACAGGAGACTACTGTCAACAAATTGACAGCAAGGACACATTGGTGAAGACAACACCTATACAATTCATTAAACATGGAGAAATCTAGCTGGTGCCTACTACAGCCTTCACAACTACATTCTAGTGTCTTTGGTACAGGAAGGTATTCTGGATGCTGAGAAAAGAGAAGTGTAAACACCAAGCCAGATAAACTCTTTGACTGACAGTGGTGATCTGCCTGCAAGATGTGCTAGTGCAATGGTGGCACAAAGCTTGTGGGAGTGACCAACCAATGTCTGATTTAACAGAAGGCCCACTCCACGAGAATGATTCCATACCCAACACTGCCCTGAGACTAGCCTAGGGACTGTTGTAGAATATTATTTCAATACTATTATTGTATTACTTCAATACTAATATTGTATTGTATTATTTCAATACAACAAAAAATGTGTTACTTTTGTTTATGTAGCATTTGTTTAACTCTGTGAACCTGTGTTACTTTATCTGCCTGAAACACCTGATGGTCTAATAAAGAACTGAATAGCCAATAGCAAGGCAGGAGAGAGAGATAGCCTGGGCTGGCAGGCAGAGAGAATATATAGGAGAAATCTGGGAGGAGGAGGAAGAAAAGAGATGAAGAAAGGAAGAAAGAAGTAGCCAGAGAAAGAGGAGGACACCAGGGGCCAGCCACCCAGCTACACAGCAAGCCATGGAGTAAGAGTGAGATTTACAGAATTAAGAGAACAGGAAAAGTCCAGAGACAAAGGTCAATTTGAAGTTAAGAAAAGCCGGCAAGAACCAAGCCAAACTAAGACCAGGCATTCATAATTAGGAATAAGCCTCCATGTGTGATTTACTTGGGAGCTGGGTGGCGGGCCCCTCTGAAGAGTAAAAAAGCAAAAACAAACAACAACAAGGGACCTAGGACAAAACCAGATACTACTGTTCAAAAGCAAACAGAGCAATAGAAGGACTCCTAATGACATTCTGCTGTACTCAGATCTGTGCCTTGCTCTGCCATCATTGAAGAAGCTTCCCCCTACAGCAGATGGGAACAAATACAGAGACCCACAGCCAGACATTAAGCAGAGAATGAGACACCTTGTAACACTCAGCCCTAAATGGGATGTCTCTATCAAAGGACATCCCTTCCCTCAGGAATCAGGGAGTGGGGGAAGGCAGACATTAAGAAAAAAAAAAAATCAACAACATCAAAGCTCATATGGACTCAAGGAGACTGAGGCAGCATGCTCAGGGCCTGTACTAGGTCCTTTGCATAGATATTCTGGCTTCCAGTTCACTGTTTTTATGTGATTTATGAGTGTGTGAACAAGTGGTCTCTGTTTCGGTGCCTTCTCCTGGGCTCTATTCCTTCTGTTAGTTTTGCTCAATTCCAATGTGTTAGCTTTCATTTTATTTATTTTATTATTGTCGCTTATAAGCCTGCTTGTTTTCTAACGAAAGACAGGAAGGGGTGGACCTGGGTGGGAGGAACGGCTAGGAGCAGAGGGAGGGGAAACTATAATCAGGAAATATTATCTGAGGAAAAGAACATCTATTTTCAATAAGAGGAACAAAAACAACAGCAGTACGGGAAAATATATATTTCTAAGTTATGTATGCAACAATGATAATTATTTTGTTTCTACCTTAAATGTGAAATGAGGAGGACTGTGGGCCACTGGACAGAGGAACTGTTTTTTCTATTCCTGAAAATCTGTTTTCTCCCCCTTTAATATTGAAAAAACACACACACAGGTTGCCGACAACTCGTGGAGAGCGGCTTGTGTTGTAGTTTTCACTTTCTCGGCTGTGAACAAGTGCATATGTGAGGGCTGGTCGTGAATGCACAAGCGTGTACTTTGTCTGCGTTAAATCAAATCACAACACAAAGCACATCTCTTCATTCATGTGTGCCTGCAGTCCACCTCAAGGAGACTGAAAATATAAATACAAGCTGCTATTTTGGTGTGATCACATGAATACGGCAGCTTGTATTTTTTTCCCCTGTAACATTTTAACACTGGGCAGATTGTCTGCATTAACACACACCAAAATCAATTCTGCCTTGAAATTGCTTGTAAAATCCCCCTTTCCCCAGAGGAATTTGTTTTTAATTTAAATAAAAAATAGATTCTAAGGAAACTGTGTAAAATATTCCAACAGTTAGGACATTCTGGGAGTACTTCTGCAGAAAAGGGAGTGAAGGTGAAGGCAGACTTCACATTTAAAAGAATAATTAAATAAATTAGTTATGTAAAAAATTTGGATAGCACTAATATATCAGGATTTTTCAACAATGGTCTACTTGCTATCAGCATATCACAATGCAATAGAGAATTAATTACACTTGACCAAAACTTATATAAGTCTTATATATTATAAAAATTGGAGATTTCTCAAGGGAAGAGAAAACAATGTAAATATCAGCATATGCCACTTACTTATCCAGTATGAATAAAACCTAAAGCATATTCATATACTATACTCCACAATAAAATAACAATTATCTATATAGTACTGTTCAACAGAAACTTCTGCAAAGTTAGAAACAGTCTACATAGGTCTTTCCAATAGCTGTTAAGACTCATGCAATTAATGTAAATGAGACTTAATTTTAAAATTTTATTCAAAATTACCTTAGTCACTGATACATGGTTTCTAACCAAGTGACTAGTACATATCTACAGTTTAAAAGAGAATTTTGTATCATTAATTAGTCGTCAAAATGGTAAATGATATTTTTTTAAGCGAGGATACAAAATTTTATTTGGCCTATATATAAATTATAAAAAAGAGCAAGCTCTAAAATAAAAACATTCCATCTATCAAAAAAAGTGAAAATGACTAACTGCATCATGTAGACTCACATAGAAAATAGAACTATCTGAAATGTTAGTAATTACTGAGAATAAAAAAGACCAAAAGTTAAAAGTAATGACCAGCAAATCTTACAGGCAAACAGGCAAATTTTAAATATGGTTGAAGTTAAAAGAAACACTAACTCAAAGAACTCTAATTATCTACTTGAGGAGACAGACTATATCTAACGAAAAGATGAGACTATTTGGCAAAGCTCATAGTATGTGAATCTGCAAATGGTATTATAGATGTTGTCTATTTTTAGAATAGACCTTGATAGACCAAATAACATACTTCTTTGGCATCTAGTATGAAAATGCTATTGCATCCTGAACTCAGTTATTTTAAATAATGTTAAAATTTAAAATTGCTAACATTGGAGCTTTTGATTAAAATGTGGGAATTTTTTTTTTCAGAACAATTCAAACTCTAAATTAGAAATTCTAGAGACTGGACATTCCTTGATTTACCTTGTAGGGCTTTGTTTCTGTAATAAAAATTGGGATAGTTACAACTTCATTAGCCTGAGATAAGGAACAATTAATTTGAAATGAATATAAACCTCTTGAAGTAAAAAACTGAGTAGTGGCTTAAAATGGATATTAAAATAATTTAAGAGGAAACTATTCAACACAGTGAATATCCAGATCAAATAAATCCAACAATCAAATTATCTTATTTAAACTCAGGTATATTTTTTAAATGTGTCTTGTAAGATTGAAAAGACGTTAAGAAGTAGAGTGAGAGCTAAGCAACACTGATGGTCAATGACTATCAGCATCACTGGCCTTAAAAATGGGGTGTCAATTTGGCAATGTGTCTTGAGACCAAAAAAAAAAACCCAACCTAAGTCAAAAACCGCCACCAACAAAACAAAATGGCCTTTCTTAGCTTTCTCTGGGTCTAGCCACAAGATGGGAAGTAGACTAGACAAACAGCAGAGGTCTTGGACACATTGCTTCCCCTACGGCACCAACTGATCTCCTTCTGATTTCTTTTTTCTGCTTTCCCCTTAGACTGCTTTCCCCTTAGACTTGAACTTCTTACTGGGTACATATCATAGTTATTCTGGTATCTACCATGTCTGAGAACGTTGGAGATTAATAAAAATGTTGTGAATGCATATGAGATAGACTTAAATAAATGTAAGACCAAAGTTAAATATCATATAAAAGTTACAGGAAAATTCAACAAAATGTAAAATAGGCACTTAAAAAATCCAAAGGGAAAGCCCACGAAATGTGTCATGGATATGGTGAGTAGCAGGGACTAGACAACAAGCAGTGGGTAAGTAGAATGCTAGGCACAACCTGTTCTTGGAATAATGACAGGAAATAACACTGTGAAAGGGAATTATATATGCATTAGAGAAACTGGGCAAATCTATTTTTCTGTGGCCACAGACAGCCACAGGTTTTAGATTATAAAGCAGTAGGATTATAAATTTGCTTTGAGAATAGTGATTGGACTGAGCATATAGAATGGACTGGAGTAGAAAAGATACCAAATACATCCAATGAGAACAATTAAACAACAGCCTATAGACAGGAGGTTAAAAACTCCAAGCAGAGCAGTAATAGAAACAGTACTAGTGAGTAAGAAAAACACATAGTAACCCAAGTCTGTGTGTCATCAGTCTATTTGCTCCCATCTTTAATACTGCATTGTCAGTTTAAGTCACTACCATCCTTTACCTCTGAAGACTCGGAATTATCTTCCAACAGCTGCCCATTACAAATGGAGACGAATCCAAACTTCTTACTATGTTTTAAGCATGGTTTATGTAGGGATTCCTATATTTTTAGATTTCCTTCTTTAAATTACTTAGTTCTAGCCATACATAACTTCACTGGGTTCCTCTCAACACTCATTTTCAGGGGGAATTTTTGAACAGGTGTTCCCACTGCCTGAAGTACTCCTCTGTGAGTGCTCTAAGAGTGGTCATGAAGGTTTGTTTTTCACATTTCAGTACAAATTTCTTCTTTTCAGAGATGCCTTCTCCAATCACTGTCCCTAAAGCCAATATAGCGCGAGCTGTTCTCTCAGTACCTACTCACTGTTCTACTTTACTTCTCCAGAGCTGTTATCACCCTGATAACTCTCCCCATTTTGTAAGTACTTATAGAATTCTTCCTTTCAGCACAGGAAAAATAAATCCTGTGATCACATACTTATCATATCCACCAATGTCCTGCAACATAGGACACAATATATGTTTTAAAAACCCTAAATTTTTTTTTCTTAAATCTCTTTTTTTTCCGACTTTATTCATTTATTTTTTAAATTACACTCATGATATTAATCACATTTGTGGTATTCTTAGATTACATTCACAGTATTCATTCAATTATATATATATAACATATATATATATATTTTAATTTTAAATGCTGAATGTCATTTATTGAAGGGGGGAGGAGGTCTTAAATAAAACCCTAAATTCTTAAGTAACAACTTAAGAAAGTATAAACACCTCTGAGCTGTGTTTTTTTTTTCTTCCATTGTATTACTCATAGTTTTATAGATTCAATTGAAAATGATGGAGATCATTTCGATCACTAGGAGCTAGGGATAGTGGTTCATGCCTTTAATCGCAGCACTTGGGAGGTAAAGGCAAGAAGGTTATGAGTTTCAGCTCATCCTTGGCTTTGTAGGGAACTCAAGGACAACTAGGGCCTAGTTTCAAAACCAACCATCTACCACCACCACCAGATGCAAAGTGGTAATAATACTCAAGCTGTTAGACTTTGATGATTTTGCAATTTGGTGGCTTTTAGTTACCCTACTTTCAATACTAAGTCTTCTGCAATTTTTTTCTTGTTCTTCAGTTTTTGTTTTGTTTTATTTGTGATAGATTATTGCAACATGAACCAGGCTGGCCTGGATTTCCCAGAGATCTCCCTGCCTCAGCCTCTGTAGTATTGGGATTAAAGGACTGTGAAATTTTCAATAGAGAAGGCATGGCAACTTCCTCTAAGAGAGACTGCAAGGAAAGCTAGAGATGATCAGCCTGACCCCCAGCTACACTCTGAACTATAGGCCCTCCCAGACACCTACCTTGAATCTTGTACTTGCCTTCAAATATACTAGAAAAAAAAAAAGGAAAAAAAAAAAACAAGAGAAAAATTAACTCTATATTTATTGATACACGTATCTTATATTTTTGAGGGAAAAAACCCCTAGAATACAAAACAAAAAAACCAGAACAGTTAAAAAAACAAACAAAAAAACAGTTTCCAAGATCTAACAGTTTCCTACATAGAGGGAGAAATAGTTGAGCTAAGTAAGCAAAATGATGCAGAAGGTCTTACTTGGGTTGCTTATAACAATTTATACTCCTCTCTCATTTTGTATTTTTTGACCACTCTGGACTACTATGGGGTGTGGTTCTAGACCAGTGCCATGACTTCTCCACTTCCATTTAATATTTACAGAAAGATGAATTAAAATCCTTCCTATGAGATGTAATAGTTTTGACACTTTTAAAATACAAATACTGCCAGGACAGGCTCCAAAGCTACACAGAGAAACCCTGTTTTGAAAACAAACAAACAAACACCCCAAACAACAACAAAACCCCAAACCAAATACTGCTACTATTTGGATAGTAATATGTAATTCTATGTTTTATTACCGTGAAGTGTGTTTTTCAGACATTGATCACCAAAGTTCTTCTACGGTAACCCTATCCCTGTATTTTCAAAAGAATCAATATTTTCTATGGGCCTCATGTGTGCTAACACAAAGGTGCTTTAGTTTCTGTAAACTGGCACTACCGAGACAACCACTGCCCTCTGAGAAGAGCTTGTTTAAAAATGGGTGACTCCTGAACTAACTGGGAGAGGCAAGATAACGAAAACGACTCCCACTTCACATATCAGCTGCAGTTTAGCTGGTCTCTCAAATCCTGAGTCTTCTGAATTATTGTCATTTTTAAAGCAGAAAATTCCATCTGTTGAATAGTGCAGGTAATGCGGCAGTAGTTCAAGTCATCTGATTCTTCAGTGTTTTGGGACATACAAGAAAGATTTGAATGTCAGTAAGCTAGAGGCCTGACACTGTTATAGACTGCAGAACGTTACATATTTCTAACGCACTCTCCTGTGGTTTCACAGTAAGTGCAGTTACAATGATTAACTTTACTAACATTGTACAACAGCCGGAACACAAAACTATCTAAATCACTACTTTACTCTGCCTGCAGGCCCAGCGTCCCTAAATCCAAAATCCAAAATCCAAAATTTTGAGGGTTGCTGTGGGATGTTCTGTATGGCAAATGTGTTGCTAATAAAACACTGATTGGCCAGTGGCTAGGCAGGAAGTATAGGTGGGACTAACAGAGAATTAAAAGAACAGGAAGGCAGAGGGAGTCTGCCAGCCACCGCCAGGACAAGCAGCATGTGAAGATGCCGGTAAGCCACGAGCCATGTGGCAAGGTATAGATTTATAGAAATGGATTAATATAAGATATAAGAACAGTTAGCAAGAAGCCTGCCACGGCCATACAGTTTGTAAGCAATATAAGTCTCTGTGTTTACTTGGTTGGGTCTGAGCGGCTGTGGGACTGGCAGGTGAAAGAGATTTAGCCTGACCGTGGGCCAGGCAGGAAAACTCTAGCCACAGAGGATATTGAATCAATATTCAAAAAGTTTTGAATTTTGAAACATTTAGATTTCAGAATTTTTGAATTAAGGATTACTAACTGGCAAAGTCTACAGACAGTCAAAATGACACTCTGCTCCCAAGAAATTCTGGCAAGGGATAATCAACCTTAAGTAATTAAGCCATAAAAACTTTGTGAGGTAACTACTATTATCTCCATTTATAGAAAAGGACACCAATATAGAGGATATTCAGAGGAATTTGACCATAGCTGTAATATGCATTACCTAGAACTCACACTCCATCTCTGAGGCAAATCCCAAGTATTTCACAGCAGATAGTGCAGAAAGATGAAGTCTGACTTATAATAGTGATAGGACATTTAGCATGCAAAAAGAAGTGGCTTTTTCATATGATTGCTGAATAGAGTAACAGAACAGGTTATTTAGAAACCTGAATAGCACCCAGAGAAAAGAAAGAAGGATAACCATAGTGAACAGGAAGAAGGGGGGTACAGAGTAATTTGGTTGGAAGGCAATTCAAATGTATACACAGAGATAAGCTGACCAAGTATTACAAATATAAATAATCACACAACACAACCCTTTCAGAATAATGTGAACTATCAGAAATTAATAAAGGTAATATTCTTTGGTTGATGTATAGTTTATATTGAATATTTTGAAATCTTTAAGACAAAAAGTTGTAGAATCAAAATTTCTTTAAAACATAACTTTGCATTAAGCAGGTAGAATATTGCAGTCAATTAAGGTCCTCTATGGATCTCATATTGTCTTAAAATTACAAAGAAGTAACATCATTTTGAATTAGTGAACAAAACACAGCTCTACATACGTTCTTTTGACATCTTGTTCAATCATGGATCGCAGTTCTTTATCTTGAAAGAACTTGTTCCAAAGACTCTGGAAAAATGAGATTAACCTAATTAAAACAATCTCACATTACTTGACTTTTATGACTTCAATTTAATAATTTAAGTGATTGAATTTATTCTTCTTAAAGCTGTCACTTTAGATTTCTCAGATAGGAAACCTGACAGAAATATTTCTATTAAAATCTGGTCTAATTCAAAAGCTTACAATTTTTTTCACTTCCTTCCTATATGCATTTTTGAAATTTCATCATCTCTGTAGGATGAAGGGCACTTCTACTACTGTTGTCTAGTCTAAGAGGCATTTACATTTTCAAAATATAAACTTGGGGGAAAGTCTAAAAATTACTTAGTGAGAGGGTAAGGTAGCACACACCTTTAATCCCTTCATTCTGGAGGCAGAGGCAAGCAGGTCTGTTTGAGGCCAGCCCAAGCAAGTTTCAGTCTAGCCAAGGCCATGTAGTGGGGCTCTCTCTCAAAAAAACAAAAGAACAAAACCAAGCATCTAAAAATTATTTAATATCCTATGGTACTATAGCAAAGAAAAATACTAATATATCTATAAAATGGGGAAAAGTATTTTTCTCAGCTAAATACACAGGTGTAGAGCAGCAACAAGTAGTAAATTACACAGTCTCTGTTAAGTAAGAATTGTCCTACACTCCACTGCAGTAAGAGCTACTCCAGAGTCGCCACAGGTAGCTGCTTTCTTCTAGGGACAGTTCTGCCAAGAGTACACTTCTAAGGTGTTCCTTAGCTGCTTCCCTCTCCACTGGAACCCTGATGCCACTATCCTCAGGGACACTCTTCTGTTTTACATTTAGTTCTTATGAGACCCCTTACACTTCCCCACGTATGCATGCATGTCCACGCACACGCACACACCCATCCATAGATACACATACACACATGTCTCAGGGATTGAACCAAGGTGGTCAGGCTTGGAGGCAAGTATCTGAAATTAATTTAATTTTGAACATGAAAAATTCTTAGAATGTGAACACAAGCCTATATTAGCAGTTAATTATTCAGACTGAAAGTTAGCCAGGAACAAATAGACAATCCATTTATTTCCCTATGTTCTAATGGATTAATGATTTTATAATTAAATTAGCTAAATTCTGGCAAATTTTCCACCAAGAAAAACAGAGTCCAAGAAAACAGGTAGCCAGTTTTTATGTTGAAACACAGCTCATATTAATGTCAACATGCTTAAAGTCAAAATCAAGTATAAAATTTATAATAACAATGAAACATATTTTGGAAGACAATAGCCAACCTAAAATTAACATTCACTTTTCAAAAATAGAGCATTCCTACATTTAAAAAGCAGGAAATAATTTAGAGTACAGTGGATAACTCAAAAGAAATTGCTATGGTGTAGATCCTGAAAGCTCGCAAAGGCTGCGGTGTTGAAAGCTTAGTGGCTTAGCTGAAAGCTCGCAAAGGCTGCAGTGTTGAAAGCTTAGTGGCTTAGCACTATCGGGATGTGGTAGCACCTTTAAGAGATGGGCCCACAGGTGCTGAGTAGATACCTCAGCAGGTGAGATGCAAGCATGAGAACCTGAGTTTGAGTCCTCAGCATCCACATACAAAGCTGAGCATGGCCTTATGTGACTGTAACTCCAGCACTAGGGAGCAGAGATGGGTGGATCCTTGTCAGACAGTCTAGCTGAAAGCAAGCTTGAGCTTTAGTGCAAGACCTAGTCTCAAGGGAACAAGGCAAAGAATGATAGAGCAGGACACCACGTTCACCTCTGGCCTCTACGGGTGTGTATACACACACACACACACACACACAAAATCAGGATTTAGGTAGTTAGTATTTAGAATAATGAAAACACAGGGCATGAAATAAATTGTTTACATAGGGATTTTCATATAAAGTACCCTTACCCTATACAGATGACATAAATGATTAAAGCATTTTTTTTTTTTTAAGAATGAAAAAGGTTGGAACAAGAATAGAGAAGAAAGGGTTTGAGAGATGCCTCCCTCAGTAGTTAAGAGCCCTGACTGTTAATGCAGAGAACTTTGTTTGGTTGCCAGCATCCATATCGTGGCTCATAATCACCCATAATTCCAGTTTCAGGGGATCTACCACGCACCTCTGGCTTCAAAAGGCGCCAGGTACACACATGGCACACAGACATTACACGCAGGCAAAACACACATACATATAAAAAATAATGAAATAATTTTAAAACAAACAAACATAATAAAAAGGAACTTTACTCCTTCATCTTGTGAAAGGGGATTGTTGATCATCAGATCCTGTTGGCCAACAACTTTCCTTGGATTAGTGATATGCTGGTAAAGAAAGAGATATATCAAAAGATCAGAGGCTAGTACTTTAAAGTAAGCATATGAAAATAAATGCATGAGTTACATTGACTTTTTACTTACTATTTCTTTAATACTGCTATACCATGCTCTTAGTTCTTTAATTCTACTTATCCATTGACTTTTATCTTGAGGAAGAACACAAAGAAAGAGCTGTTGTGGGGGGGGCGGAGAAAAAGAGAAAACTTTGTAAAAAAGAAACCTACTAAGTATGAAAACCAGGCTAAATAAGATCGTTTGAAAATTTAAAGAAAGACCCCATTCATGACATGTCCCATTCAATATAATCATTTCAATTCCCAATAATATGTTCATGGATATATAAAAAATATGATTAGAATAGTCAAAAACTAAATAATCAATGGTTAAAAGCAAGAATTAAAAAGTTAAACCACAAAATAGATTTAAGCTTTTTTCAAAATTTATTCTAAAAAGGGAGGAAAGCACATGGAAGTTCACATCTAATCTCCCTGGGAATGACAGGAAGTTACTGCAGGCAACACCTGGTAAGCAGTCCCTAGGATTTCATCAAGTCAGTGGCCTGAGGGCTGAAGGCTGAGGGCACAGAAGTGAGGCTGCAAGTTTAACAGCAGAGAATGTAATTTAGAACTGGCAATCAGCTTATCAAAATACATTCTTCAAATGACAAATTTGATTTAACTTAGTTTAAAATGATAATAAAGTGAATCCAGACTTAGGTTTATTTTTAGTAAACGAAATATACTTAAAGTTAAACAACGGGGAATGAGGGTGGGGCACTAATTTTGAATACAAATTTTCTAACAGCAGGTCTCCTGTCTGCCTCTAAAGAAAGAAAAATGTATTTTCATTATTAAATCTAAATTATTAAATCTAGAACTATATAATACATCATGTATATCTTATTGTTTTGATTTGCACAGACTTTACAATCTCAAATTATGCAGACAGCCTTAAAAATACTGATAGAGGTCATTTAAAAAACAAGTCTACACCCAAATTCATTCATTTTAGAGAACAAAATGGACTAATTTTTCAAAGCAATTAAAATGATGACTGCAGATCATCATTACCACTTTTGGTAACCAATGACCCTTCTCTCCAAAGGAGAATGACCCAATTTCCTTCTTCTCTCCTGGTTGCCCTCCATTTTATGTTTCTAACAAAAGAATGTTAAGTCTTTTTCATGTGCTCTTTAGTAAGACAAAAGGAGAATGACCAGATGACAGAGGCTCAAACTTCAAGCTTGCCCTGCACTCTCCTGAAAAGCCTCCTCCAGGTCATTTAATAGCACTGCTCTGAAATGTTCACCATTAAAGGAAATGAGAGTTACTTCAAAGGGTTCATTTACTAGCTCCACTTGCCCAGGTGGTTCAACCTTATTAGTAAATGTCCTATGAAAGGTAAACATAAATGGCAAAAAAAAAAAAAAAAAAAAAAAAATTACATATCCTAGAAACTTCAGTGATCCCTGTGTGGGTAATCTTCCAGGGCATCAGGTAATGTGCTCATACACTGCTACCACAAACTGTAAATAAATATTTCCTTCTTACCTTCCAGCAGATGCTGCGGAACCTGCTGCTTCTCAGCTGCCCATTAATCCCCTTCTGTCTTATTGTTGCCAAGTAATTGTTGTTTACAAATAGTTCTTCCCATTCTTTCCTGTAGGAAAAAAACCAGATCAGTGGTGTCCCTCTGTTAAAATCCTTCTACTACAAGAGGAGTGTGCTACAAGAAACTAATTTTAAATAGCCTAAGAAATTTAACTTTTAAAATGCATATATTTAGGGGTGTTCTGTATCTGAACAAATGGCTGTCTTCTTGGACACAGTTCTTCTGTAGATTTAATGAATATGTAGATCGCTATAATTATCCTAGCTTCTGAAATATGTAATGTCTATGGAGGCTATTCCATTTCCTTGAAGACACTGGTAGTGTAGTTCAGTGAATAAGTAAGAAAAATGAGTCTTAATAAAAATATGACTTATTTATCTATTAACAAAAGTACACCTGTTTCCAAAATTACATAAGAAAGAAGTAGCCTGTTGGTTATACTGACTTCTCACATGAAATAACTCTTCACATAATCCTATTTTGTTTTCTGCTAGGCTGGACAGTTAAATGTAATAGAATACCACCTTTTTAAACTGTGCATGTTTCCTATTGAAATCTCCATAGCTTCTTTCTACATGATCAGTGTGAAAATGTTAACAGGTGCAGAGAAATTTCAAGAAAACATCAAAAAATGTAAGAGTCTCAGTGTAAAAACTGTTAAGGGCAAGCTTGGATACCTTGTAGTTTGTGGCTGAGTAGACAAACAACTGAAATATGCCTCACAGGCATGCAGGCACCAGGGGCCCACACCTGTGCCTCATTAATATACAAGTAAATCTGCTCTACTGGGAAACAATTGGAAATTAATTGTCCCAAACCATTAACTGAGGTTGACTAAAGGAAATAGACCCACATTCCCAGCATCTTGTACCAAACTAAACAATAAGAGTCATTTGTCAACAGTTGAGACTACTGAGATTAGCTTCATGAAATTACCCTTAAATTCCATAATACTACAATAAAATTGACTTAAGATGTAAAATTCAGTATCAAAGCCAAAATCCCAGATACAATCTCTGAAGAAAGATATGCTAAAGAAGAAAGCTACTGAAACCTCAGAAACACAAGGCCATTATGGGCCAGATTCCATGTATGTTGGGAAAGGACACAATAATATCTATCTTGAGAAAATGTTATAAGGACAGGGAATATAGTTCAGTGAGTATTGCCATGGCATAGGCATTTCAGTCCCCAGTGCAGGTCACACTTTTTTTTTTAAGTGTCATAATGGCTGCTGAATTCATGAATTCACTACAGCTGTGGTTACCTACACAAGGCCTGCAAAGATCAATTCAGTTTAAAATTCCAACACTGAGTGGGGAGGGTCTCCTGAGGCACCCAAACCTAGCTGAGGAGCTTTGGTAGTTTATGGTTGCTTGGGGACAAGTGTGATGGCTATTCTTGGTTGTCAACCTGATTACACCTGGAATTAACCGAAACTCAAAAGCGGAGGGAACATCTGTGAGGAATTTTTGCTTATTTGAAGCAAAAATCCAAACACCTTTAATCCAGATCTTTTGAGGTGAGAAGATATGTACGTACACACACACACACACACACACACACACACACACACACGCACGCACACTCGCTCGCTCGCTCGGTGGGGGGGATTTATTCTGTAAATTCTGTTACTCTAGAGACCCTTGACTAATATAGGCCACTGGTAGATTACCCACACCCCAGTGGATGAATCTAGGCGCCTACATGCATGTGCAGCACTAAATGAACTCAGCGGGTTAAATAGTAAATAAGTGTTTTTCATTCCAGTGAGTCCCACACATACACCCACACTGTGTTTTTATCAAGTTCTTAGTAATATTCAAAGATCAGATACAGAAGCACATTATAGAGATATGTCTCAGCTTGTAGCCTTTGAACAAAAAGAACAGATTTCAAATGTATTTTGAATCCCAAATTAAACTTAATTTGTAAAACAAACAACCAATAACCAAATTAAAACAAGTACTTTCATGGCCTGAAAACATCAATAACTCTGGATAAGGAAAAAAGAAGTATGAGTTAGTAACTTCCAGTCTCTGGCTAGACTGCCATCCTGTCAAGTAAAGTAGGCTTTTAAGGTCAAGTTATGTGCTCCTTAAATAATGAAGCACAATTATTAGGTGTGATGAATAAGACCCTGTGCCTTGACTGGTGCAGAGGAAAGGAGCCCGGGGCAAATGAATTTGAATATCTCTGAAATTTGCAGTCATTTAAACCTATTCATACATATAGTTCTAATTAAGGTGTAACATTTCAAGTTGAGAAAACCTCCAACAACAGAGGCACACAAAGGCCACAAGGTAATCTACTGTCTATTCTGTGGAATAGAATTTGACCAATAAACTGTGATATAAAGTAATATCTATGCAATGCCTCCTAAGTGCATAGCATTCATAGAGACACAACGGGGTGAGAAGTTAGGGTAGGGACAGACACATTTCTGTAGATTACTTTTGGTAAGACTGCCGTTTTTAATATGCTAATCCTGCCTGTCCATGAGCATGGGAGATCTTTCCATTTTCTGATATCTTCTTCAATTTCTTTCTGTAGGGACTTAAAAGTTATCTTATCATACAGGTCCTTCACTTGTTTAGTCAGTGTTACCGCAAGGTATTTTGTATTATTTGCAGACACATTTCTAAACCAACAATAGTAAAATTAACAAAGCTCTTGGGTAGAAGAAATGGTTTTATTATAATTAAAACTCCAAATATAAAATAATTCAAATCACAGCTACTGAAATTTTACCTACAAGAATTGATCTATCTGATATTAAAGAGACTACAAAGGGCAAGACGTTCTAGAGGAGCTGAACCAAAATGAAGTTTTTTAAAAAAGATTTATTTACTTTTTATGTATACAGTGTTCTGCCTACATGCCAGAAGAGGGCACCAGATCTCATTGTAGATGGTTGTGAGTCACCATGTGGTTGCTGGGAATTGAACTCAAGACTTCTGGAAGAGCAGTCTGTGCTTTTAACCTCTGAGCCATCTCTCCAGCACTATGAATGTTTTTTTTTTTTTTAAATAAGCATAAATATAAATGATAGACTTAACTGATCTTGAAGCTGGGGGGAAATAATATGAAATATTAAGGACTTGGTTGTAGAGACTTTCAATTTATCTAGCAAACGTAAAGGAAAAGTAGTGAACAAATTTTGCCTTATACTATATATCAGGAGTACAGGGTAGTAGGCAGATCTGAACAGCAAAAACCTGTCAATAATGCCACCAAATGATAAAAAGTTCATTGTAATATTGTAGGCAAAAACCTTCTTTGTTTGTTTTTGTTTTTTTCAGACAGGGTTTCTCTATGTAACTCACTCTGGCTGTCCTGGAACTTACTCTGTACACCAGGCTAGCCTCAAACTCACAGAGATCCATCTGCCCTGCCTCCTGGGTGCTGGAATTAAAGGCACTCAACACTACCACCTAGGTAAAAAACTTTTAACCCCTAAAGAAGCCAGTTTCTTAATGTGTCTTTAATTCTTCTTTTCAAATGAGAAAACAAATATTTAGAAAAATTAAACTACTCACAAGAGAAAAAACAAATTAATGTAAACTAGGAAAAGTACCTTTCTAGAACAAGTAAACTAAAGACAAAGCATGATCCAGACAGCACAAAGAAAATGATCTCTGTCAATTAAAAGCAGGACAGAAATAAGATCTTATGTTTTCTCCTCAGACCTCAGTTAATATTTGGTGTAAGGGTAGAAGTTAAGCTGTCAACACTTGACTGAGATGTGATATGACCACAGTGAAGAATGACCTGGTACATTTAAACATTTAAGGAGTCTTAATTGCCTGTAGCTCTTCACCTATGAATGGGGCTTTGTGTGGGAGACGACATTCAGACTGGCAAACCAACTAGTGGTGTCATTATTTATGTGTTATTCAGGCAACGACATCATTGAAAGCTCATGGGTGAAGCTTCCCTGTTGTGTATACAGAAGACACAATCTTTCAACAGACATCTTGGTCCTTTTTTTTTTTTTTTTCTTTGAAGATGAAAAGCATCTTATGGTTTTGCCTTTATTTTTTTTTAAAGATACAACCTGTTAGGAATGTCCAGAGAACACAGTGTGATGATGGTTTTGTTTTTAGATATTATCTTCCTCCTGCTTCTGTCTAGTTAAAAAGCATTGTCTGTCCAGTTTTTTTTTTTAATTTTATTTTATTTTACAATACTATTCAGTTCTACATATCAGCCACGGATTCCCTTGTTCTCCCCCCTCCCGCCCCCCTCCCTCCTTTTCCCTCCAGCCCAGCCCCTATTCCCACCTCCTCCAGGGCAAAGCCTCCCCCGAGGACTGAGATCAACCTGGTAGACTCAGTCCAGGCAGGGCCATTCCTGGAAAACAGGACCCCAAGAAAGACACGGGGATCGCCCAATGACAGAGAAATGGATGAGATCTTCATGAACAGCCTGGACATGAGTGGGGGAAATGAAGGGCGAGGGTCGAGGGAAAGAGAGCTTGGGGGAGCGGGAGACCCCAGCTGGATCAAGAACAGAGAGGGAGAACAAGGAATAGGAGACCATGATAAATGAAGACCACATGAGAAGAGGAAGAGAGGCCCACAGAAATCCATAAAGATACCCCCAAAATAGACTGCTGGCAGTGGTCAAGAGACAGCCCGAACTGACCCACTTTGCTGATGAGATGGCCAAACACCCTAATTGTCATGCTAGAAACCCAACCAATGACTGAGGGATCTGGAAGCAGAGATCCACGGCTAGGCCCCGGGTGGAGCTCCGGGAGTCCAATTAGCGAGAAAGAGGAGGGTCTATATGAGCGAGAATTGTTGAGACCAAGGTTGGATAAAGCACAGGGACAAATAGCCAAATGAATGGAAACACATGAACTATGAACCAATGGCTGAGGGGCCCCCAACTGGATCAGGAGCTCTGAATGGGTGAGACAGTTGATTGGCTTGATCTGTTTGGGAGGCATCCAGGCAGTGGGACTGGGTCCTGTGCTCATTGCATCTTGCTCCTTTTATCTAGAATATTCCCTGAGCCTTGGGTGTAGAAACCTAGACCTTCAAGAACTCCTTTGAAGAAAGCATTAGTGCCACCAAGTGGCAAGTACTCTACCATTGCAGGCACCAGATCCCTGAAAACAATCAGCACTGAGACAGTGCTGATTAGCAGTGGCTGCCTTGGAATTAATTTGATATAGTGTTGACAAGTACTTAAAATTATGTTAAGGTGTTGCTCCTCAAAGAGACTACTGTGAGTAAATAGAACTGGCCAAGCGTGTAGCAACTGTTCCTCAAAAAACTCCAAACAAAACCAACAAATCAGCAAGGTTTTTGCAACAGTAACTGATGACTTCCCTTTAAGATTGAGTTCCATAGTTGTTGGCCTTCTGCAATGGTTTGTTTTGCTTTTTGTTTCTGACATGGAAATCACTTTTCCTTTGTTTTGACAGAGCATCTCATTGTGTAACCCTGACTGACCTGGAACTCCCTATATAAATCAAGCTATCCTTAAACTCAGAGATCCACCTACCTCTGCCTTTTGAGTGCTGGAATTAAAGATGTGTGTCACTGCACCTAAACGAGGAAATTATTCTGAATACTCAACGAATGAATAGAGCTAATGACTATGAAGATATCTATTTTCAACTAAAAATTTTAATGTACTTTCCAATATTTATATTGTGAAATCTTTTTTAAATTGTTCATACATATTTTGGTCATATTCTTTCCCCTTCCTCAACTCCTCCCCTACACACCCTCTCTGCCCACCCCATCCCATATTTTTCCTCTCTCTTAAATAAGTCAAAGCTGAAAGCAAAATCACAAACAAGCATGATATTTTGAGGTGGGAAGATATGTGTACACACACACACACACACACACACACACACATACACACACAGAGCATACAAAGAAAGAGGAGAAAACACATCATGAAAACATGGAGTCAGTTCTGTATTGGACAACTAGTGTTAAGCATCAGAATGTCTAGGAGTGTGGTTAATATATCTAGTATCACTCCATTCAAGAAAATGGACTTCCCTCTCCAGCAGGTATTAATTGCAAATAACTTCTTGCTTGAACTTTTACAGGTCTTATGTATGCTGTTGCAGTTTCTAATCTGTGTCTTCTAAATCTATTGTTTAATAATTTTGTAACTGAAGTGATACATAATTATGTGCTAAATTTAGAGAAGAAAACTTTAATCAGTGATCTAGATTATGGTAAACTACAGAATATATCCATATTCTAAGAAGAGTGTGTCATTTATATGATGATTTATATCTGAATTTTTGATATCGTCTGGAGGTGAACAACGTCTCTATAGGAGTGACAAAAAACTCAAAGAGCATACAATAAAATAAAATAAAAGTGAGGCGGGGAAACAAAACTCCCACGACTGTAGTAAGGGGGAAGAGTACACAGACTGCTGAGTAGTACTGGAAAGCTCTACTCTATGCAGCTCTAATGACAATGCAACTCCTCAGGGGTAAGAGAAGGGTTATCACCGTGAAAAGCACAAGCTACAGAAAATGGGAAAAGGAAATGGAAGAGGACTCTCTGGCTTCTGGGTTATGTGGTCAGAGTGCAATGGGATAGGAGGTCTCAGAGATGGTCATGGAGTTGTGAAGGAAAAGCAGACAACCCCCATCACCTTGTTGCTTGCGACCAACAGAGTGTAATGGAATCAAAGGGAAGAATGAAGATGACCTAGGAGCAGCACTGAGTGTGTAAAACCCAAGAAGCATGAAGAAAGGGCAAGTTGATATCAAAGTGTTTGCACAATCTGATATTCCTAATGTATAAAGTGAGATTTTAAAATGTGTCCTATCATCTATGATCACATTTTTTAAGCTCATGCAAAGGAAAAAAAGAGACAATTTTAAATGTTTCTAATTGATAGAAAAACATACTAAGGATTTCTACCTGCAAAAGGAGTGTATCATAATCTCCGTATTCTATGTAATGACATTTAAAGGAATGACTTTAAAAATACTATTCAAACAGAACAAGAACCATCTTTGGATCAACAGAAATATGGAGAGTATACATGAAGTACGTCCGCACACGACTACAGCGAGGGGTACGGGGTACGGCGAGCTGCACCACTAGGTCTGCAGGTGCCGACATCAGGCAGACAAACACTGATGGCGTCTGTAATCACCTCATTTTTAGCTGAAATCACAGGTAATGAGGGAACTCCGAGTCTCTAAAAGGCAATTAGTAACTCTACTGGCTTTTTGCTTCCTCTATCAGGAATTTTGAAAAAGTTACTCTTATTTCAAGCCTTTCTCCCCTCTATAATGAAACATCAGGGTATATCACTCATACATATGTACATACATATAAAATGGAATGTACAATTACCACAAGCTTAAAATAATTTCTTCATACATTTAGGTAAAATATGGTATTAAGCAGTAAGGTGTTACTGAGACAAAGGTGAGGATTAGTTTATTACATGGAGATTGCTAAAATCTATTGTAAAGTTCTGATTTCAGGTTTGGAATACATGAGGACTGGAAATCTTGAGTCCAATCTTACATTCTCTAGAATATAAAGAACTAAATTAGAGTACAGTTGGAGACTCGTAGCTATAACACACTTATTCTTTATGTGACCTTAAATGCAAGGTCACATTGAAACTGGTGAGTTCATTTAATCATATGTTTAGGAGAGGAATACAGAAAAGTTTCATTAGAAGATTTCCAATTTAAAAAAAATGTTATATATATATAT